>KK113026.1:310917-336848 GCA_000611955.2 Stegodyphus mimosarum | reverse complement strand
GCAGGGCCGGATTAACCATGTCGGTGCCCCTAGGCAATGCAATTCTCGGGCCCTCTTTTCCGCCGTTTGAAGATCATCAGGTCTTTTCCAGTTGATAAAGGGGTGTGAGCAAAATGAGAAAAGGGTGTTTTAATTTTAACTTTATTCTTGTTAAATGCAATAAAATATAATAAAGGAAAAAAAGCAGCTTTGTAAAGTACACTAAGTTTAAATATTAACTTTTCAAACTTTTTATATAGAAAATCGTTCATAACAGCTTGAAAGTTGACCTTCTCCAATATATTACTTTCAGTCGCCATTATCGACAATGAATATAAACGGTTCTGAGACAATGACGAAAGAAGAGAGTTTTTTTAATAGTTTTAATTCTGAAACGTTACGTTCACCCGTTGCATTTGATGTCATCAGATTTCTATATGTTTGCAATGCTATCATTACATTCGGAATAACTGATTGTACCATATTATTAAAAAATCAATTTAAACGATTCCTCGGCAGGTACAATTTTATCTTTCCTCACAATCTCCGCATCCTGTACTTGTAAGATGAAGTACTTGAACTGCACCATCTCGTTTATAAACTAGGGCTCGATGTCTTCAGAATAATGTTCACTAAATTTTATACAAGCTTCTTTAATTTCATCACTGGTCTTTGTCATGAAATCTGTTAGAAATCCAAATAGAGAATTAATTTCCCAATAAGCTTCTAGTCGACGCGACAATTCTGCAAACAGCATGTCTAGAAAGGCAAATAAGTTTCAATCTTAACTCTTTCTCTGATCACTTCTTTTGCATATCCGTCTTCGTGATGTCTTTTTCTTCTTCGCACACGCTCATTTTCGTCACTGTATTCGGCATCGGTTTTCTCTTGCCTTCATCTCGCGATCGCCAAATAATTCTCGCTGCGATAGCAAAAAATCTAAAAGCGATTTTAAAAGATCGTTAAAGTTCAATAGTTGATTTTTGTAAAGATATACTGACACCATTGATTCGATCCAGTATGGCAGCCCAAAATATTGCCATTACGGCATGTTCTTCCCCCCCCACGAGTCCTTTAATAGATATCCAGCCTCGTGAATCGCTTGCGGTGTCTCAGTCTCATCGTCGGGATAAGACTGCAAAGCTTTCTGGACACTTGTAACCTTCGGACAATACTTTAGTCGCATCGGCTCTTGCACACCATCTTGTGTCGAACACTTTTTTCCGAACTAAACCTTTTTCGAGATGTTTCTGCATAACTGCCCAGCGATGAGTTGACGCCGAAGAAAAGTTGCATAGTGCCTGAACAAATCCGAAGAATGAGATTGCTCCAACGTAGCTCTCCGCAGCACGCACTCCAACCAAATTCAGTGAGTGCGCTGCACATGGAACCTAATGTGCCAGATGATTTATTTTCTTAATATGCGCCTGTAGACTGTTGTAACAATCAGACATATTTGACGTATTATCATAAGACTGGCCTCTCGCATTTTATATCAATGTCATATTGCTTTAAAAATTTTAAAATTGTAGCGGCCAGTTCTTCCCCTTTGTGCCTTACTACAAGTCGTTTGCCAGCTTTTGATATTCGTTTGAGCTTTTGATAGCCAAATCTCTTTCTTCAAGTGTAAGAAAACGTTTTGCTACTTCTCCATTTGCCGTAATGTATCTCAGCACTACAGACAATGGATGAGTATGAGATGTGTCTGGTGTCAAATCGACGCTTAATGAGAAATATTTGGCTTCAACAATTTCTTAACAATATTCAAAGACCTTATTTCCCAATATTTCAATAAGTTCCTCGCAAATCGTTGAAGACAACTATGGTTGCCTTCCTTTCCCAACATCACTAGATTTGGCTAAATGCGAACTAAGGAACGGCGTTCGCTGCGGCAAAGATCACGAATCAAGAGAGTGCCCACACAAGGGCAAAGATGAGATACCTCTATGCTGTGCGAACTGCGGAAATTGTCACACCGCAAGTTTTAGGGGATGCGAGAAATTCCCAAAACAGAAAGCGGAAAAGGAAAAAAAAACCTTCGCAAGCAGAGACTTCGAGAATAAAACGTATGCACAACCCCTTCAAGGCGGAGCCTACTCTGACATAATAAATGAAGCAAAGAAAGTCATCAATGATCTGGCAGAACTTATCACGGTGATAAAAAGCGCTGGCTTTCATATCACACAACACGTAAAATAACCCACACTGACCAGGAAAATAACTCTCCCAACAGTACTAATAATGGGAAGTAACTCTCCTACGCAGACTTCCAGTTCATGACTTGGAACGCTAGAAGCGTTTATGGTAAAATTCCCGAACTTACTGACTTTTTAATCTCACATGAGATTGACATCGCAATGCTCACTGAAACGCATGCTACCCCAAATATGAGTTTAAAATTCCCAATTATAGAATTTTCCGATGCGACAGATTGACTCACAGAGGTGGGGGAGTAACCATTTACGTAAAGAGCAGTCTTCAATCGTGCTTTATTCAAGACAACAGAAGCAATGACCTAGAGTTTATCACGGTTTCTCTACTACTTCCTTACTATGGTGTTGTTTATTTCACCTTACTTTACAATCCTCCCCATCACCCCTTGAGAAAAATTTATTAAAGGATATTTTAAGACTGGACAAACGCGTAATATTGGAGGGAGATTTTAATGCCAAAAATAAAGAATGGTTCTGCAGGAATTCAAACCCCAAAGGTGAAAAACTCTTTGAATTTATCTGCAATTATCGTGTTTACTTTTATGCTCCCAGCGAATTTGCCTATCTACCCGGACAACCAGATAAAGGGGCATATTCTTGATCTTGTAATTACCACCACCCCTATCCCTGTTTACATGGAAGTCATTTATGATCTTAATTCTGATCATGTGCCAGTTCTTGGCATTTTAAGCATCACTAGAGACGCAGATACTGAACATCGTAAGGTTTTTACTGAGTATATCTCAAGTAAGCCCCTCAGATAATGCAGTCTACGGACCTCAGAGGATATAGATTTTGCTGTTAATCAGCTCACTTCTGCTATTAATAATGCTTATAATTTCGCTACTAAGAAATTACCTGCTACTCACCATACGGCCAAGCTACCAGCGCACATCAAACACTTAATTATGGAAAGGAACAAACTTTAAAAAAAAAAAAGGCAAGATCCTGGGATCACAACGGCAAGAAAAACTTAAGAAGGCTTATCAGGACTATTAGTCGGGTAGTCAAAGAGCATAGAAAAGAGATCTGGGATGAAAACGTTATGAGTTTTAATGAATCTAGCAGTTCCTTCTGGTCCTTTGTTAAAAGGCTTAAGAATAAATCTACTAAAGCCCATCAGTACACATAACAAAATAGTAATAACAAATAAGGATACGACTAATATTTTAACAGAACACTTCGTAGAACAATTTAAACCGAATGAGGACAAATGTTACATGGAGTTTGTTTACGACGTGCGCTACTGCATTAAGGACTGGATGCAAAAGAATACTGAGTCTACTAATGACCTGGAACTTACTAACCCGACTGAAATATTCAACATTATTAAGCGATTTAGAAACAGAAAGGCACCTGGATACGACAACATCACTAATGTCGCTATCAAAAATTTTCCCCCAGGTATCATCCCACGGTACATCGGCATTTTAAATGCCTGTCTGACAATTAACTACTTCCCCAGTATCTGGAAGAGTGCAAAAATGATTGTACTGCCTAAGCCAGGCAAGGACATCCTCAAGCCAGATGGTTTCAGGCCTATCAGCCTCCTTCCGGGACATGGCAAAATTTTTGAGAGTCATCTTAAAGCGAATAGAGCCTTATCATGACAATCTATTAGCGGAACAGTTTCGTTTTCGCAGCTCGCTGTCCACCACCAAACAAATTGTAAAACTCGCCGAGTACATTGATAGGACGCTACGAAATCGTCAAAACATCGCCTTACTCATGCTAGACGTGGCGAAGGCCTTCGACCGCGTCTGGCATGAGGGGCTCATTTTCAAGCTCCTATCTGCTGGGCTCTCACCAGGTATTATCAAGCTAATGTACTCCTTCCTCTACGGTAGAAAATTTTATGTTTCAATAGGGAATGACTCCTCTGAAATTAAGAGAGTTAGAGCCGGTGTTCCCCAAGGAAGCATCCTAGGGCCCATTCTCTACCTATATTATGTGGCAGATCTCCCCAAGGTAAATCTCAACTGTAACTATGTCTTAGGGTGCTATGCAGACGACATTGCTCTTGCAGCGAAGTCTGCATGCCCAAATCTTGCAATAAAGAAACTCCAGAACATCATACCACAGTTAGAATTTTGGTGCCGTAAGTGGCGAATTAGCATTAATACAAGTAAATCGCAGCTTTTAATTATTAGGAAGAAGCACTCACAGGCGCCAACTACATCCAGACTTACACTATTTAGTACAGAGGTTCCAATTGCAGACAAAGCTACTTATCTGGGAGTTGTGTTCAATTCTATGTTCAACTGGAAAGACCACGTGACTAGAGTTAGAGGCAAGACCATCGGAGCTATCCAGAGTCTGATGCCACTTTTAAATTCAGATATCCAAGCTTGATTTAAAGAGGAAAAGGCATCTGTATATTGCAGTTATAAGACCCATTTTTGCTTACGCTTCTCCGGCATGGGCGGTCATAAGAAATAAGGATGTAGAAAAGCTACAGATCACACAAAATAAACTTTTACGCACCATGACCAACGCGCATTTTGTTTCAAATAAGGCCTTGCATACAGACTTAAAGATCGAGCCCATTCTCACCTTCCTGCATATAATGAATCAAAACTTTTTCACGAAAGCTCAGAACTGCCCACATCTAAGGAAACTTAAGGTTTTTGATTATGTCATTTCAGACGAATATCGCGACTTGAGGCCACTAGCTGCTCACCTCACCCGTGACTCGATTTTCCCGACGTAGCATGTGTTTCTTCATGCACATAGTGTACATAATGTAATTACTGTATATAGTTATTTCCACATTTTCTCACTTATTTTATTTTACTGTATTCTTATTAGTATGACTATGTTTAACTCTATATTTTCAGTTTACTGCCATCAGGTTTAGCAAATCAGGACTTATTTCCTGCTCTCAGCGCAATACGCTCCGCCTTAGTGACACCTTATTGCTCCCAAGCTCCGCCTTCGCGTTTTGTTAGTTTCTTTGTCTTCTTGGGCTTTGCGACTTAGTGGTCGCCCCCATATTGACCACCTTAGACCTCCTGTCACCTCGATCCTGATAGTTTAACGTCAGATGCCCACTGGGAGATTTCACCGGGCCGGTAACATCGCGCGATCGGATACCGACTACTCGATGTTTTTCGCACAGCAAATATTCAGATTGACTACAAAGAAAAGAAAAAACGTGTTGAAGAAAACAGACAATACAGTGAACATTGGGAACAAAAGTACTGTTTCTATTCAAAACTCCAAATTAATATATTTTATTTATCCAGAAACTGTCGCTCTATTTAAAGAAAACAATGTGAAAAGAGACTAGCCCCTCCCCCCAAAAAAAACACGAAATAATCAATGGGTGTTTACACATTTTTAAAATGATTTCAGGGCCGTTTAATTAATGTTTAAAATGTAAAGAATATTTTTTTAAATATTCGGTCTGATAACCTTTTTTCTGGACAACAAAGTCCTGTATCGACACTTCTATGACAGAAGAGCTATTGATAAAATTTCCAGAGGTACTTATTTCAATGCCTGTTCCACTACTTTCCAGAGTCTTTCAATCATGGTGGATTTTCACTTAGAAAGAACTCTTTTCAAGAGACCGAAGGCACAATAGTCCATAGGTGAAACATCAGGGGATTTCGCAGGAATACGTTGAAAATGTATATATGCAATACCTATATCAGTCTCCCTTTTTTCAAGGCATGCAGAGGTACTTTTTGAAATTTGACTTGTTGTTTTGTCTTGATGAAGTTTCAGTCTCGGAAAGCTATTAGGATAAAGAAATGGAATTTCTTTTGAAACTACCAGACATAAAACTTTCTCTTCATAATACATTGAGTTGATTTTTACATTTTCCCCCCACTCTTCTTATTTGAATTTCCCAAAGCAAGAAAATCCTGAAACAATCATTAAACCCTAGCAAAACTTCCTTCGCATTGACTGAACCAGGTTTGTACATTTTTTTTCTCTTCATTTTTGATGATGGCCAAGGGACCTTTTTTTTTTTGGTTGCAGTCATTTAGGTAAACTAATGCTTCATCAAATGTCACAATGTATTTGCATTTATCTCCTGCTTATGTCCTGGGAAAAGCTGGTCAATGTTAGACATTTTAACTTTTTTGAGTCATGAATCTCAGTTTATTATTTTATTTACTGTTGCTACAGGTGTGTTCAAGTCCTTGCAATTGATTTCTGTAGGAAACTACAAAAGGAGAAGATATTTTTCAGGCTGTCGAAAACTATTTATGAAAACACAACTTGCATTCAGAAATTCTTTCTGGAGGTTGAACTGAAAGCGCAGCACCTATGATTGATAAAGATACAAAGTATTTTATTTTAATTAACAAATTATTATGATTTAAGCCTCTACTGTAATTTTCTTTTCGTATTCCTCACCAGAACGCAAATTAGGTTTTTGCGTATTTAAGCTCACTTTTTTTTTAAATTATACTTTCTCTTCCTTGTGCACCAGAGGAAAGGTGGGAAATTTTTGTAATAATTTTGAAGGCCCCTTTTTAATCGAGCGAATCAGGAAACGAGCTATGCCTTTAAAAAGACAGAATGGTGAATCTGTAACAGCGAATATGGATAAGGTGAAAAGATATGAGCGGGCCGATATGCCGCAGGTAACATAGGTGTTGCAGGAATTGTCTGGCTTGCACAGGGATGGGCCATAGAGGAATTTAGTTTTCCAGCACCCACGTCCATATCACAAGACCCGCAGTAAACATGAGAAGTTTCTGGAAATGAAAAAGAAAAGGTGGAGGTTCGATGATGCTTTAAAAGAAAAGTTACAGAAGATGGAGGGCAAAGAAGAAAGAAAAAGAACAAAGAATGTGTCAAAGGTTCAAAGAAAAGCTCAAAGATCCCTGAGATGTGAAAGTAACAAACAACGGCAGACTGAAGGACAACTAAAAGGACAGAGCTCTAATAAACAAAGCCAGCAGAAAATTTACAGTTATGGGGAAATGACTGAGCCTAGGCGAAATCTACACTACAAAAGGCCATCAGTACAGGATCCAATTCAACGAAAAGTCAAAGAGAACCAGCAAACAAAAACCACAAATGAATGGAAGACCATGAAGATAAAATAGCAAACTTAGCTTACCTTTCATGAATCCAGCAACGCTCTCCAAAACAAAGCTTATTACGAGGGGTATATCCATTAAAAATAAGATGCATATTTTAATACAAATCACATTTATTCAGCTGTAACTAAAGTAATATAAAGCGACAGATACGTTAATGTTGCATACAAGCACACGTGAAATCTTAATAATAATAAGAAGAACAAAATGATCATGAGATACAATAAATGGGTGTGATTAGAGCACACGCGCCTTGGCATTTCCAGGGTTACCAGAAGTGATTTGGAAAAACATTTTATTTTTTACTTCTCAAATGCCTGATTAATTTACAACAATCCCCCCTTCAGTCATGCATTTGGGAAATGTTGGAAATCAGATTTAGCTCATGCAGCTAAAATAAAATTTGTCAATAAATAGACACAACAAATCTGTCAAATTAAATTAAAAATAAAATACCTGATTAATACGTTTCAATAGCTCAAGTATCCTTATAATTTATCTTTGGAATGCCAAAAAAGATACCATTATACATGCGAAAAAATCTTTTGAATAATATAAAAACGTATTTTATACTTTTAGCATTTTTTTGCACCGAATCTTCAGAGAAATTTGGCCTTTGGTCACTAAAAACATTATTATTTCTTTTTTGTTCCTTTATTTGGGTTACATCTATAAGAATTTAGCAGTTAATTTTGTAGCTCTCCTTTTGAAGGTGTAAAATCAAAGTGTTCTTCAAGCAAGTGCAGAATGTAGTCTTATTGGACAATTGATTAAGCATTTATGCTAAAACATGAAACATCAATAAGAAATAATTGAAAACACTTTTGTTGATTTAGAAGTTCAAAAATTTCATTTCTACATCAGTGTGTACAAGAAATTGAAAATATACAAATTTAGTGTATTTGGCGTAGTTCCGTTTCAGTAATCTTTTGAATTTTAAAAATTTCATCAGAAGATTACTGTAAGTGATCAAATTTGTCAGAAAGTTTGCCACTGGTGATCAAAACTCCGTTTTCTTTAAAAATTTTATGATTATGTATAGAATAATAGCACATAATTTTTTTTTCTATTATATATTTTGAGATGGGTAGATTCATAAATATTTTTGCGAAAATACTGAGAGTTCAGGGTTTATTTCTTCCTTGCCAATGGGTTAAATTTGAATCAAACCTCTCTTTTCTACGGATAAAGAAGTACTATCAGATGCATAGCTTTATGAGAAGGCATTTTCTTGAAACGGGATTTCAGGATTTCATGACAAGGTAGTTCAAAATTCCTTTCTTCAATAAAAATTTGATTACTGAAATCTCATTGCATCAACATATTCACTATATCGTGACAATAATTCACATTTGCTAGCAGGGCGAAAAACATACATTTTTTGCCTTAATTCACAGAAATGGGAAGGCACTGAAAGATCACCTTTCCTTGGTGTCTGACACTAAATTTTCACATGAAATGGAAAATATTTTGGAACTGCCTACTTTCCACTTTATGAAATTAGTGGTCTGCACTGGTTCTGCCAATATTGTTTTCATATCACTTTGATTATGACAATTAGAGACTTTGTATAAAGACTACAGTGGTGAATTTTGGAATAGACTGCTTCTTGGCAGAAATATACAGTTGCATCATAAGAACTTCTTACGTTCCTCCAATGCCTAAAATGGCCCAGTGAACACAAAACTGTGACTTTAATGACATGAATATCAGCTCTTACATGAACGGTAAATAGCCATAAATAGTCCAGGAGAGGCATAAAGTGAAATTTTGCTGAATATCGCAGGTCAACAAAATCGCATATAGAGCAAAATCTAACGCAGCAATTATCAAGACAAAAGCTTAACAACATGATGTACACATTAAGACAGCAATTTGCAACCTGTAGTACACGTACCACTAATGCTACACAAGAGAAAACTAGGTGGTAAGCAAAGAAACAAAGCGTTTTAACTATTAAAGTCAAAAATTAAGTACCCCAACATCCTGTTAAAGTTTTCTTCTCTAACACTTGTAAATTTATGCGATCTGAGCTTTGCTCACGGTCTAGAGCCACTGATAGACTTTAGCAAAATAATCCGTTTTTTATTTTCACAACTATTCTTTCAGCAACAGACAAAGAAAATTTGTCATAAATGATGTTTTTAAAAAGAGGATTAGAAATGGATGTTGTATTTAATAGGAAATAAAAATAAGTTCCTATAAAAAGACATAGTATCTCATTAATTCAAGAGTTGATCGATTTATTAACATGTCTACATTTCATGTCGCCACCATTTCCAGACTCATCTTGCTCTAATTTCAATCAGAATCGTTTTTATATGTCGATCTCCTGTCTCTCACAGCAGTATTTTGTCTTCTGGTTGCTTTGCATTCTTTACTTTTCTACACTATTTAACAATATCGTTGTTTGTTTTTGAAGAACTCGTAATATATTGTGCACTTAAATATTTGTGAAAAAATAGTAAAACAAACTTAGATTTTCAAAATGGAAAAATGCCTAGGATTGACGGATTGACTAAGTGGAAAAGTGATGGACACGATGGATTCAGGACAATCTACTAGCACTAAGAATATTGAAAAGAAAAGAAAATGAAAGTTATTTATCATTTGGATTTACTTGGAATGGAAATGAAATGGACCCTCAACTTCAATGTGTTGTTTGTGGTGAACTGTTATCCAATCAAAGCATGAAACCATCGTTTCTTAAAAGACATCTTGAATCTAAGCATGGCAGTTTAAAAGATAAATCTGAAAAGTATTTTAAGAAGACATTATCGGAGTTCAAAAATAGTAAACAAGTCATGAAAGGCTTTTGTTACTTCGAGAGAAAATGCTTTGGAAGGTAGTTACCTAGTAAGCCTAAGAAATGCCAAGACAAGGCAGGCTCACACTATTGGCGAAAACCTTATGTTATTACCAGCAGCTAAAGATATTGTTTTAACATTATTCAGCACCCACAAATTCATGAAAAGGCAAATTATGTAAAAGAGGCACTTATTCTAAATATAAAACACAGTATTTCACATTAGAATTGGGTGAAAGTACTGATATAATGAACTTTGTTCAATTATTAGTTTACATACGTTTCGAAGAAGTTAAACGAATTGCCGAAGATTATTTATTTTGTGAATCTCTTCATGATAGAGCAACTGCAAATGAAATTTTCAAAGTAATTGACACTTTTATGTCTGAGAATGATATTCCTTGGAATACGTCGTATTCAGAGGTGGAGCTCAGGCTTTACCAGGAAAACATTCCGGCGTTATTTCTTAAATAAAGAAAGTCGGTCCTGAAACTAAATTTAATCATTTCTGTATTCATCGGGAAGCAGTAATCAAAACAATCCCCGAAAACCTTAATATCATTTGGAATCAAGCTGTGAAAATTGTTAATTTTATTAAAAGATGAGCTTTAAATTTAAGAATATTTACGATTTTATGCCACGAGATGGGCAGTGGACATGAAACGCTTTTGTTACATTCCAAAGTAAGGTGGTTATACAGACGCAAAGTTTTAAATCATCTTTTTGAACTTTGATCAGAAATACAAATTTTCTTCTGTGATTCAAAATTTGAATTGCAAAATGTTTATTTATTGAATTATGGTTGGCTCATTCAGCATATTTAGTTGATATTTTTGGAGACTTAAATGAATTAAATTTAGAATTACAAGAACAAAGTGTTAATTTGATTACCATTAGAGATAAAATAAATGCAATGATAAAAGAACTCAAGCTAATAATCAAACAATTGGATAATCATATTTTAAGCTTTCTGCCTCTTTTAGAAAGTTTTCTAACAAAGAATAATGTGAAAAAAAAAAAGAATTAGCATCTGACATTAAAAATCATTGATAAATAATTTCAACATGTATTTTCCCAAGGATTATCAAAAATAAAATTGTGTGAAATAGAAAATTAGAAAACCATTTTGTTCAAATGTACACCCGCAATTTTATCTTGTAAAGAAAAAGAACAATTGAAGGAAATTTCATGTGATCGAACTTCAACTGAAGAATTAAAAAATAACACACTTTTTAAATTTTGCCTGAAACTAGAAAAAGAATTTTAAGTTATTTGAAATAAAACTATTAAATTTTGTTGCCTTTTGCACAACCTATTTATGTGAACAAGGATTTTCTTCCATGTTACATTTGAAAAATAAACACACAGCAAAATTAAAAGTGGATCCTAATTTATGGTTAAAATCAAATGAAATAAGACCATATTGATATGTTTTGTCTCCAAAGGCCCAAATTTCGTACTAAATTTTAGAATTAAAGTATTATAACTTAAATTTTGATAATTAAAACAACCAATTGTTAAACTAATATTTCTTATGCTTCCATATTTATTACAAATAGTTAATTGGTTGTGCAATTGGCAAATATATATTTTTTTAAATATTTCTATTGAGAAAGTGAAAAATAATCATTGTAAAATGTAGTAGTGGTACTAAGATTTTTTTTCAATTTTTGTTCAGATGATACGTGTTAGTGGAACTTTTCAGAATAGCTGCATTAAGATTTTTGACCCAATTATTTGCTCACAACGGAAATCATACACACATTTGAACTGAAAGCACACACACATCTTTCACCTGGAAGGGAGGGCAAGCCCGGTAGCTTCTAAGATAATTATTTCTTCGGCTTTGAAAATGCATTTCCTGCATTTCCAAAATGTCACGAAGTTGACAAGAACGCTATACGTCACTAAGGCCGGGAAGAACGTTTTTTGTCTATATCTTCAAATCTGCTTGAGCTATCTTCACAATTCAAAAGTGAACCAACTCAAAATTTAAAAAAAAAAAACCCTACAACATAATACAGGAAATACATACATATAAACAAACAAAAAAATGGCCATAAATTCAGGACTGATTAAAATCAATAAATATACAGAAATTGCCATAATTTAATACACAAGTAAATAAATAAAAACAAATTTGTAATGACACAAAATTACACTATAAAAAATAATCAAAAATTTTTACATAATTCAAAACATTTCTCAGCAGCAATTTTCTTGATTTATGAAACCACATTACTAAGCATAGCCACTTCAGTGCAAACTTAAATGCCCTTCTCTCATCCTACACCATCCCATAATGCAAAACCATAAAAATCATATACAGGGTGGTTATAATTAAATAGGCCTTATTCAGACCTCCTGTAGAACCCGTTCTGCCTATCGGATTTTGACGAAACTTGGTATATACGTTATATGGACTATAGGGAAGTTGTTTTCTGCAATAAAAAAATATTTCAAATTTTGACCACTAGATCGCAATTTTCAAAACTTTTTTATGCAAATCTGTCAAACCTATAAAGAGACTTGCAGTCAGAGCCAGAAAATCTTTCTGCGTGCCTTTGTCATCGTTAATCATGCCCTTACAGAAGAAGGATCGAGCTTTACTGGTAAAACTGTTTTATCAGAATGGCAGTAATATCTTAGATGGATTGCGTGAATATCGTCGTTTAAAGGGATTGCAAAAAGGGCCCATGTCAAAGAATGGTTTGAAGAAGATGATTATGAAATTTGAAGAGACTGGAGACTTGGGTGTACTGCCAGAAAGAGGGAGAAAACCAGTTGCGAATACAACTGTCGAAGAAGTCGCTAGTGCTGTGGTTGAAAGAGCCTCCAGTTCCTGCTATTCTTCAGCAAGTGCTCGATTGGTGTCATGTGAGTTGGCGATTCAACAGTACGAAAAATTCTGCGATCCATTTTAAAATGGCATCCGTATAAGATCCACTTGGTGCAAATGCTGCAACCTCAAGATGACCAAAACATGCTCTGAATTTGTTTGCCGATTTTTGGCGAGTATGGATGTTGACGATGCATGGCCTTGGAAAATTCTATGGTCAGATGAGGCACACTTTTCTTTAGATGGAGCTGTAAATAATCAAAATCGCCACATATGGAATACTTCACCTCCTAATGTCCTGCACCAACAACCACTGCATTCTGATTATGTGACTGCATTGTGTGGATTTACTGCTGATTTTATCCTCGGACCGTTTTTATTTGAAACTCTCCCTCCTCAAGATCCTAAAACGTGCTTTGCCACGAGTGCAAGGTACAGTTAACTTCTTCGACAGCAAGTGATTCCTACTTAACAGGAATGGCAATGTTTGCAGACCACTGTCTTCATGCAAGACGGAGCAACTCCACACTGGGTGCCAAGTCAAAGAACTGCTTCATGCTAACTTTGGTGAAAATTGTGTAATATCCAGTTTTCCGGATGCCTGCTCTCCTCGTTCAATCGACTTAAATACGTATGATTTCTGGTTGTGGGGATTCCTAAAAGACTGTGTTTATGCAGGAAGAATTAGGACTTTAGCTGAGTAGAAAGCCAGCATTATACACCATCTTGCTGAAATCCCTCGAGAGTTACTTCGCGCTATCGTTGAACATGCTATAATGAGCTTTCAACATGTAACTGATGCCAATGGAGCACATGTTAAGTACATTCTATAACTGAATAAATTTTAATGATTCTGACAGATTTTTTGTCCTTCTATAGGCACCACAAATCCCCCTTGTGGTCAAAATTTGAACTATTTTTTTTATTGCAGAAATCATTACCCCATAATCCCTATAACATATATACGAAATTTCATCTAAATTCAGTAAGTAGAACAGGTTCTAGAGGGGTCTGAATAGGATGCCTTTAATTATAACCACCCTGTGCATTCTGTACATTTATGCAACCTCAGAGCTCCTTGTAAAATAAAATATCTTTTGCCACAGGAGGATTAAAATCTGTATATGAAGTAATGCTTGTAACTGCATCATATTTGTCAAATTTAAAATGTAGAACAAAACATTTTGCAGACTTGATTTATTGCTGAGTAGCTACTTCAGTTTATTAGTCATACCTGAGGTCCTGCAAGATTCAGTGTCACTGGATATGAGTTGATTTTCTAATAACCCTTGACATCATTTCTTTGACAGTAAGGATTAAAATGTGTGTTAAAGTGAAATTTCCCAGCTCTTCCACTTTTTAAACTAATTTTGACTGATGTTTGAATAGCTGAAAATGATCACAGAATTCCTTTAATTAAAAATAGCAGGTGGCCTCACCAAAATCCATGTTTCAGATGAAAGTTTTTATATTTAGCAAATATGCTTTAAGTAAATTGTTCTACAGTAAATTGTCATAATTAAGCTTCTGTCTTAATTAGAATTCTGAGGAAGAACACCTTGGGGGGTGGACTGATGATTTCCCACCCCTTATTCCCTACTACCAACCTTTTGAGAGAATTTCGGTTCACCACGTATTTTAAGCACCTCCTTGTTGCTATACCCTTACAAACATCCATGCCTTCCCTGGGATTCGAACTGGGCTCTTTGATATGGCAGCCAGTGTCACTAACCATTATCCTATTTGGGTGGCTACTATCTGACAGGACGTCCAGTGAAAACTCAAAATTTTACATAAATTAATAACTTTGTTTTAACATGTTGACTTGACTACAGTCATGCAAACCCATTCATTAATGAAGAAAAAATTATAAGTTCAATGTACACATTTGTAATGAAGTAATGTTTCCTTTTGCCAAAGAGAAAATTGCAACTAGTTTCACTCAATACTTTAAAATTACATAGGGAACAAAAATAGGAAAATTAAGCAAATTTAAAAATAGGAAACATATAATTGCGCATTAGAGAGAAAATAATAGTTTGAAAACAAAGAAACACAAAAATATTAGATAATGAAAGGAGAAAATTTCCCAGCAGTCCATTAACAGCTGCATAACAGAATGTTCATGTTCATTTGCATTGTCATTTACGAAAAGAGCAGAATGTCTATGCCACTTTGCATGCTGGAAGTATGCACTGTGTGCAACATAAAGACTTAAAATGATTAGTGTTCCTTACTCACGCTTGTGTTTGCATTCATAATGTGTATCACCAAATCCTGCCAAAAGGGCAATGTACATATCACAAACGTTACCAATAAAATGTGTCATCAAATGCATCCCTAATTTTACAAGAGTTTGTTAGAGTAAGGTAATATTATTAATACAAGTTGGTCATGTACTCCAAGGGGTATACACAATCACAGTTCAAGAACCACTGGTTTAAGTATTCAAAATGGCCCACAAGTGTTTCCTTGGTTCAGAATCTGAAATAATTCAAATATATAACAACCGTATCTTCGATTCTTATGTAAGATCATATACTGCTGCAACTGGATATAATTTTCTTTTAACAAACCATTTAGTGCCCTCCCTTTTAAGGCACATATAACTAACCAAAACCTTCATGAGCAAAGTACTCACAAAATGAAGAAACTAGCTCAATCACTGAACATTAATATCATACAGCACGTATGGGACCACACCAGAAAAGAAGTAGCTCCTTTATCTCCTTTTCTAGGATCCTTAAATGGACTGTAGTGATAGTTAAGATATGTGCAATATTTACTCTCAATTCATATATTTCACAATTTAATTGATAGTATGCACAGAAAGTTTCAAACCAGCATTAATGCCAGAAGAGGGCTTATTCCATGCAAAAGTCTTTCTTATTTATTTAATAAAAAGCATTTTCTTCGTACACAATTAATCAATTATTTTCTAAAAACCATACTTTATATTTTTTCCAGGAGTACAAGAGACACAACTTTCGTTACGCCGCCTTTCATAATCATACATTACTTGCTTTAAAACAACTAATTGTTCGTTAACTGTCAAAGGGCAGTATACTTGTGAAGAAAATAAGTTAAAGGCTACAAAATCACATGACCACCCAGCAGGTATAGTTGTTAGTGACACTGACTGCTATACTGATGGTTCCGGGTTTGAATCCCCTAGAACACATGGATGTCGGTATGTATATAGTGCCTGTACAGCAAGGGGGGCACTCAAAATACACAGCAAGCAAAGGTCCTCTTTAGAGGTTGATGGTAGAGGAAGAGGAGGAAGAGACCCTCGGATTGCACCAGGGAGCTTTCTCTAAAAATTAGGTTGGAATTGCACAGCTCGTTTGGCGAGACTAAACTTGCAAAACAGACAGCAAAATTGTGATGTCCCACCCTCTTCTACCTCTACCAGTGAGTCATGTGAATAATAAACACATGGTAATAAACAAATAATATAAATTGACAGCCCAAAATTTTAGAGACTCTACTAAAGATGCTTATGTTAAAAACTAAACAAAAGGACACACATGACCTTCAGGATTGTTCTACAACAATGCCTATGGATTGATAGTTACTAGTGTTTGTCAGTGCAGTAAATTTATATAGAATGTCAAAATAAAATTAAAGGAAAGAGATATCTGCAAAGACAAGTGGGCATCAGTAACAAATAGGTTGATGGTCACAGGCAGTCAATTCACAAATCTTCTGCATGAGATTAGGTGGCAATGCATTTAGAATTATTAAAATAAAATTTCACAGGATGCACATGTCCATTGTTGTAAATAATTTACGGAAGTGAGCCAGTACATTTAAATGCATTTTTACAATTACACTGAAGGACTTTCAGAGTAGTTTGTCATTAGTGTGAGGTAACAGAATAAATTTGCAGTGTTAAAATGAAATTAAATTGGACAATATTATGCTTATCAAAAGTTGGTCATCAGTGGGCAGCAAAGAAAATTTACACAGATTAATTAAAATTAAATTAAACTGAAGGAAACAGTTGTCTGTAAGTTGGGCACCAGTAACTTAGAAGAATCATTAATATGAAACTGTGCTGTAAATTTATTTTATTAAATTAAAATTAAACTGAAGTGCACTGATGTCCATCAAAGCAGTCAGTTACAGATGGCATACAGGTTGATGGTCAAAGTTAGTCAGCAACATATGTCACCAAAGTAGGGTGATGTAGTAAATTTGGAAAAATTATTAGAATTATATAAAATAAAATGACACTGTTGACTCATAACTAGTGACTTATGGGTTCAGAATTACTATGAAGATTGTAATGCTATGTGGCATGGCGAGATTTGCCAAGGCATAAGTATGATAAGTGCATGATAGTATAATGTAACAATATAACCAAAGCATAAGGTAACGTTAACTCTCAAAAAGCTATTTGGTAAAAACTTAAAACAATAAAACTGTAGTTTTAAATCTCTTTCTTATGATACATTTTTCTAACACATTTTTCATGATACATTTTCACGAAATTGACTTTCACAGTAGAACTTCACTGACAATTTGACTTCCAGTTAAAGTTAATCAAACCATAAGTGATTTTCCAGCTGCTTATGTAGTGCCAGAGTTTTTTCCCTAAGTTTTTTTTTAAATTTCTTTGTATCATCTGAGATAAGAATGCTACCAAAAAAAGTTAAGGAGCTAGACAAGAATTATGTTTGTTTACATCTTTACTTTTCAAATAAAGCTATTATTTAAGTGATCTCATTTCTGAATAATATGCAGCATTACCTTCCCTCAACAAAAGACCTAAAGAAATTTCTGATAAATGGATGAATTTTCTGGGAGTTCATTAAAAGTCAAAAAGAATTGTGACAACATATTTGTTGTGTGAAAATGTTTAGAACTACTTTCTGAAGCTTATTTTAGTTGCCTTTAGGAATTACTGTGAAAAAAATAGAAGTTAATCTGAAAAGACCTAAAATGCTTTCTTTTATGCATTTCACTTCATTTGTTAAATTACTATTATTGTAACTTTCTAAACTGAGTATTACTTTAAGCATTATTATGACTGAAGAAGTTTGCTAATTCTAATATTGCAATTTCATATTAATTTAGTTTTGGGGCATATCATAACTTTGTAAAAAATGTTACAACTTATTCATTATGATATATTTGTTGTATGCTTACTATTTGTGGAAGCAGTAAAACGTAATCTTGAATTTTCAGTGACCCTAATAGACTTTACGTTACTGTCTTCAAGAAATAAAAATAGTTAAATTGTCTTGCCAGTAATGTCAATAACATAAGAATTGTTTTCTGCCACAGACAATTCTTTCTTAATAACTGTTTTCATCCTAAATGAATCCCACGCTTAATTGCTACTGAAATAGCTCATGGAAATGAATGAGTGCCCAACCAAGAGGAAGTTTATTTTTGTTAATTTTTTGATACTATAAGAGCAACACTTAAGATCTAACTTTTGTCTCCATACCAAATGCAAATAGAATATTTTGACTTTCACTCCATCAAAAGAAACCTCATGTAATCATGAGAAGTTTCCATCACAACTTGAAAAGTCTTTATACTACATTTCTGATAGTAACATTTCAAATTTAAAGGCATATGTGACATAAAGCTTTTATAGATTTAATGAATTATAAAAAAAAGTTTACCGTGCAAACACGGAAGGATTCGGAGCTCATCTTTGTCTTTATAATCTTCTAAACATACTGCACAAGTTTCATATGGATCACCTGTGCAAAATACATATTTCATTAAGATTTCAACAAAATTTACTAATATACACATTAATAATATTTATTAAGTGCAACAGAACTTCAAATATTAAAATATCAATAATTCAGCATTTCTGATAAATCGAAATGAATGGGTGCTACAGAAGAAATGTATCAGAAATGAATGTTAATTTTTAGTCCTTTAATTTTGTTTTAAGTAGTCCAATTTTTTTCCAATTATGTATTAGTTATGTTTAGTTCTCGATAGGCTTATGCCACAACAATGAAAGTCATGCTCAAAACTTCCTTTTTACAGTTTTTAAGTGCAAAGTAATTTTTATCTTCAGGGTTTCTAATGCCATTTAGATACTCTGACAAGCAACCATACTTCTGGTCCTGTGGGTATTTAAAAATATTCTTAACAGAAATTGTGATTTATCTATAAACTTCAAAAACGGTATAACGCCTTTGATTTTATATGCATGCAATCTCATTTTAATGAAATCGTGAAGTCTGGAAATATTTCTGGAAACAGAAATCTAGAGTCGGCAAAACAAGAAAGTCAGCAATTTCACTTAAAACACTTGTAAAAAAAAGCTTCTGCTTTTATAACAGTTAAAAAAGTTGATTCAACTATATATTCATTAAAATTATTATTTAAAGTATTTCATTTCCCCCCTTTGCATATCACAGATATTCCAGATAATGGCATCATTCATTCATATTTTACATGCAATGCAATAAATATAACTGCTTGATTTTCTCTCTGATAAAGCAAATTATGAAGGTTTATATCAAACAAATTATTTTTTTTCTTTGATTTTTTCCCTCCGTCTTTTGAACTGCTGCTGATGTTTAGATTATAAAATTAAACTGCCAGCTTTTCACGAGCAAATAAACTTGAATAAATCAGCTAAGTATAACTTTTCAGAGTGCAGTTAGCACTGCAATACATGTCAACGATTTTAACTAAGTTAAGAAAACGATTCCATTTCAAAGGCCATTTTTTTTATATATATATTACTGTTGTCTAAATGAGCAATTAAGAAATCGTCAAGCATGTCCGCGGTTTTTAATGATTCAATATCTCAGTACCACACACATAATAAAAATAAACAAGATATTAGTTCATTACAGACTTTATAAATTACATTTCATTTGTTTCGAAAGATTTCACGGGCAAAATACTCAAGAGTTTTTAGACTATACTGGGGGATATATGTGATCAAAGCATTTGTCAGTTTACAGGAATGCACATAAGAAAGGGACAAAGAAATTTTCTTTAATTTATTATTTGATAAACAGAATATTTTTCGGAAAGATGTATGATTGAGAAATAAAGCACAGTGTTCTAACATCTCAGAACTTTGAATGCTTTAAAGCTGAGTTTTTCAAACGTTTAACGAATGGGGACCACTTTTATAAACTAGAAACCATCTTACTCTTGTCACTTTCGTAAGCGATTTTTTTTCATATATTACGAATATACTTATATTTTTAAACACACTTAATTAAAATTCATTTAATTTTATACTGTTATTAAGTAATAAAAGTTATAGAGTAATTAACTAATAGAAGTAAGTTAATACAAGAAATGTTATATTTTTTTGAATAATTCAAGGTTGTTAGTGTTAGGATAATTTTTATCTTTTAAACTAGAAATTACATAAATAATGGTATTCAAATTAATGAAATGGATAAACATGACAATTCTAGCACAGCTGTTCGATATTTGGATGTACACTGGTAAGCCTAAGTCTAAAGGTTGAGATTAGCACATACATTAAGTCTGTTTCAAGACATAGTTTTTATTTGAGTTAGTGATGAAAAGCTTTTCTCACATACATAAACATAGAAGCAAACTGAACTATAATTTTTTAGACACAGCTGTACACTTCACTAGATTCTCTTTTCACTGGCAATGAACGAGAAGCATTAAAGTCCTTTAAATCCTTTTGTTGCTAAGACCAGAGAGGGAACTCATAGGTAGCATAGGCAGCAGTAAATTTTATAAAACACCAGCCTTGGGACAAGAAGGTAATACATGATTTGCTATGAGTAATTTCCAAACACCGAGATTTTCAGCTATATTACAGTATATGTAATTAATTATTTTTTTTATTTTTGGTTTTTTGAGAAATCCTAGATGACCACAAATTCGTTTAAAGGGATGCGGTTGAGAATCAATGAAAATATTTTATTTAATACAGAAGTTCAGATATGCAGGACAAAGTATTGCAAAAAAATTGTTTATCAAATGCATTTATTATTTTACCCACAGGTATTTGAAAAAAAATCTCATGATGGTTTGTTCCAGAAGTTCATTTTTACATAGATGCAGAAGCAAAACCTCAGTTGGCAGCTTGGTATCAATGATATTTTGGGAAGAGAGAGAGAGAGAGAGACAGCACAATGTTTTAGCACAAGTGTAATAGGGGAAAAAACTTACTACGCATTAAAATACACACCTTTTTGAAACACTGTCTTCTGAAGTTGCCTTAGGTGCCTAGAGCTAAGTCTGTTGACGTGAAGAGATCGTACTTGTTGCACGAATTTAATGATCTAGGAGATAATCCACGTTAGATATAATGTTAAATAACAATCAAATCTTTATTTTCAATTAATAAAGGAAGCATATTACCATGACTACATAAGTCAACCACTGACAATGTCACTAGACTAGAGAGATTAGATTATTTTTTTAAATAATATTCATGAACAAAAAATTTTCTTATAGAAATATTAAAACGAAAGTATACTTTCCCTGATTATGCACTGCATTTGAATGCAATCAAGTGTTTATTCATACTGGATGAGATCACTTCGTCTGTATTCGTAAGTAGCAGAGGATTATTTGGGAGCAGGTGCATACCAGTTTTCATCCGCTTCCAAGCTCGCAGCACGTAAGCTTTTTTTTTACAGTAGTTTAATTCAAATTCGTGAAAGCTCTTTTGTGAGATGTAAAGGATTTGAAATGAAATATATTATAATTTTAATTCTGTACTGAAAATATGGAGAGGGACATAGTCGAGAAAGCTGCTCTCTTAGAAGATGCCATTATGGACACTATGGAGCAGGCGCATATAGGCAACTACATAGGTTTACATCAGAGTGATCTGCGAATAGCTTCACAATGCTGTGTTCCCGATCGTTTATCTGCCATATTTTCGAAGGCTTTAAGCTGTCAAAAAAAAAGGAAGAGTTTATATTCAAAGGTGGGCTTATATTTCTTTGAGTAAAAAATAAAGTAAAATATTATTCAGATCCAGAATGGTTAACTACATATAAGAAAAGAAATAGGCTATTTTGTTTTTCGTATGTTCTTTTTGCGACAGACAAAGGAGTGTCGAATAGCACTGCTTTCTATGACATTGACAGTTTTCAAAATTACAAAATTCGCCATGAAAATACATTCCCATTTATCTACAAAAAAAAAAAAAAAGAAGAAGAAGAAAACAATTGGAAGAATGACGATTAACTTTGAAATAAACAAGCAACAGAAAATGGATGTTTCGGAGCTTAGTGCTGAACATGATTCCAATAAAGAAATTGTGAAGGAATTAATCGATGTATGTTTCCTGTTGATAATACAAGAACTTTCCTTTAGGAGCCACGATGAACACAAAGATTTCCTTTATAGGAGAAATTATGTCAAGTTCATGCAGACACATTCAAAATACGATAAAAAATAGAAATTAATTTAAAAAACTAAGAATGTAAAAACAAAATTCAAAATGATACGAGTATCGGAGATGTAATGGATGGTAAAACCTTTCTACTTTTTTCGATTTGTGAAAATTTCTTCGCTTTATGGTTGTCAGCAGCGAACGACCTGCAAATGACTTGAGTAAAGGAGTTTTTAAAATGCTCCTAGGCTTTCAGTGTGAGAAAAAACTTGTAGTTCAACGATATGATCAAGCAGCGATATTTTCCGGTCTTTTGAATGGTTTTCAAATCGAAAGAAGTACCTGAATGGAATTTTTCATTCATTGCTACGCATACAGACTTCACCTAGTGCTGTCGCAATCTGTAAACTTCATTACAGAATGCAAAACATTTTTTAAACTATTGAATGGCTTTCCCAAATCTTTTTTATATTCTACAAAGAGAGTAAATGCTCTTAAGGAATCGAAGGTGAAGAAACGCTGTGCAACTGTTACGGATTGGAACACGGAGCTGAGAAAATTGCAAAAAGGGTGAAAAAAGATACGTATGGGATTCGAACTCACGACCCAAAAGGCCGCAGTTTGTTACCCTCAGCTTTACCACTATGCTATCACCACACTAACTTAATTAGCAATTTTGTTTTATATACATTATGAAGTAAATGAATTCATAAAACTAAATTTTTTTGGTTCTATTTCAGTGTGCTATCGGCTAAAAAATTCACCAGAGTTTGTTCTTCAGCTTCTAGGACATTTCTTACAAAAAGCATTATTTTTTAAAGCGGCGTTCCGATTGAAGTTAAACAGACTACTAAAAATATATTCCATGTGCTTACAAATATATGCTAGCCAAAAGGTATATTTGTAAATAGAGAAATATAACTTTAACGTTCTCTTTAATTCAGTGGAATATTTAAAAGGCTACTAAATTTAATTTATAATTAACGTTTTCAGTTTTTACCTGTTTCAAAAGAAAAAAGTAACAAATCTTTTCATGCCGTATCTGATTTGCTATAGCAATTTGATATAGTCAGACATTCATTATCATGAAAGGTAAACGTGTATGCAGAACTAGAAAATAATTTTCAGGACAAATTTTCCTATTTCATGAACTTGGTATTATATTTTTTGCTCCTGATTTCTTTGACAGTAATCATCACTGCTCTCTGGGAAAATCTTATCTCATCACTGCTTATCTTTTTTTAAACTAAACTCAGCTGATTGCTGTCTTTTTCAGTATGCAGATTTCTCGCAATAATGCTAATTCAGAAATAAGTATTTTTTAGCAAAACATTCTTTCTCTGAGCCAGCGTTCATCGCTGCTTCTGCCGCCATTAATTTTGGTGACAACACCTGATTGCTCCTTTTTTACCACGTGACCCCAACGTTTCCGCAGACCTACGCATGGAAGTTGAACATTGCTGAACTTCATCCGTTCCGTCATCCGTCGACGGACACCAGATGTCAATCAAAATGAATTCGTTCGCTGATTGGAGAAACGCATACGCACCGGAACGCATATGCAGTAGTGGAAAAGGCTCGTTTCCACTACTGCGTATGCGTTGCGGTGCGTATTGGAAGAAACGCATTATACGCAGACGGACAACCGTTTACACTATTGCGTTGGATTTACGCTTACGGAAGTTCGGTGGTCAGTTGCATTCATTGCCACCAGAGGTCTCTGATTTAACTTACGATTAAGGCTCGTTTCCACTACTGCGTATGCGTTGCGGTGTGTATTGGGAGAAACGCATTACGCAGACGGACAACCGTTTACACTATTGCGTTGGATTTACGCTTACGGAAATTCGGTGGTCAGTTGCATTCATTGCCACCAGAGGTCTCTGATTTAACTTACGGGATTCGGACGATGTTATTGGAAATTTTTAGTTCTGCTTATGAACTGTGAAAGTAAAGCAAGTTAGCAATTTTTAGACACGTAAGGTTATAATGCATATTATGAACATCTGTAACTGCATAGAAGCTGGAGTAATTTTTAAAAATTTCTTTCCGTTTCTAGAAGACTTAAATGTTAACGAAATAATATATTATTAAAACTAAAATGTACTGTTACTGCAAAACAAATAAAAATGTTAAACACATTTAAAAATAGCTGGTACCTTAAAAATACAGAGCAACTGTAAAGAAAGGTTCACAATATTTACACAAAATTTGCTATGCTTGTATACCGCTGACTGCTATGTGAGATTGTATATTTTTAAAATATTCGCAAATTTGGGGAGAAAACAGATATTATATACAATTTTAGCGTCAGTTTCTTCTGTGTCATAGCTGGATAATTTATTAGAAATCTCGTTTCTTTCAAAATGCACTATGCGCAGTTATATTTTATGCATAATCCATAAAATATTATTTTGAATTTATAAATTTTAAATTTATAGCTTTTTATGGAAGAAGTTATAAAGATAAGCTTATTTCTCTTTATATATGTATGCATACCTAAGGTAAATAAAATGGAAATATTTAATTAATTAATTCCTGTGCTTCAGCTGGAGAGAACTGAATTTAAAGCAATTATTATAATAAGTTTTTTAAAAATTGTTTTATTAAAATTGTTCAGGGCATTAATACTGTCTCATGTTCATTAGTATTGAAAGTTTAGACCTGGAAACATCCCAAAGTCTCCTCACATGTATGTGCATTAACATAAAAGTGAAACGAAAAAAAATGTTTATATATATATACAGGGAGTATATTTTAAATTCTTATTATATTATAATTTTCAAAATAAATTCTTGAGGGAAAATTTTAAATAAATAAGAGCATCAACAAAACGTTATATTTAAAGCACATAACAATAGAAATAAATTTTAAAACACAAATATAGATAAAATTGGAACACGGAGCTGAGAAAATTGCAAACAAGGTAAAAAAAGAAAGTATGGGATTCGAACTCACGACCCAAAAGGCCACAGCTCGCTACCCTCAGCTTTACCACTACGCTATCATCACACTAACGTAACTAGCAATTTTGTCTTATATACATTATGAAGTAAATGAATTCATAAAACTAAATTTTTTTGGTTCTATTTCAATGTGCTATCGTCTAAAAAATTCACCACAGTTTGTTCTTCAACTTCTAGAACATTTCTTACAAAAAACATTATTTTTTAAAGCGGCATTCCGATTGAAGTTAAACGGACTGCTAAAAATATATTCCATGTGCTTACAAACATATGCTAGCCAAAAAGATATATTAGTGAATAGAGAAATATAACTTTAACGTACTCTTTAATTCAGTGAAATATTTAAAAGGCTACTAAATTTAATTTATAATTAACATTTTTAGTTTTTACCCTTTTCAAAAGAAAAAAGTAACAAATCTTTTCATGCCATATCTGATTTGCTATAGCAGTTTGATATAGTCAGACGTTCATTATCATGAAAGGTAAACGTGTATGCAGAACTAGAAAATAATTTTCAGGACAAATTTTCCTATTTCATGAACTTGGTATTATATTTTTTGCGCCTGATTTCCTTGACAGTAATCACTGCTCTCGGCGAACTAGTACTGTAGTTGCAGCTTGCAGCTATCTTATTTTTATCTTTTTAACTAAATTCAGCTGATTGCTGTCTTTTTCAGTACGCAGATTTCTCGCAATAATGTTAATTCAGAAATAAGTATTTTTTAGCAAAACATTCTTTC
>KK113026.1:230426-310595 GCA_000611955.2 Stegodyphus mimosarum | reverse complement strand
GTAAGGTTATAATGCATATTATGAACATCTCTAACTGCATAGAAGCTGGAGTAATTTTTAAAAATTTCTTTCCGTTTCTAGAAGACTTAAATGTTAACGAAATAATATATTATTAAAACTAAAATGTACTGTTACTGCAAAACAAATAAAAATGTTAAACACATTTAAAAATAGCTGGTACCTTAAAAATACAGAGCAACTGTAAAGAAAGGTTCACAATATTTACACAAAATTTGCTATGCTTGTATACCGCTGACTGCTATGTGAGATTGTATATTTTTAAAATATGCGCAAATTTGGGGAGAAAACAGATATTATATACAATTTTAGAGTCAGTTTCTTCTGTGTCATAGCTGGATAATTTATTAGAAATCTCGTTTCTTTCAAAATGCACTATGCGCAGTTATATTTTATGCATAATCCATAAAATATTATTTTGAATTTATAAATTCTAAATTTATAGCTTTTTATGGAAGAAGTTATAAAGATAAGCTTATTTCTCTTTATATATGTATGCATACCTAAGGTAAATAAAATGGAAATATTTATACAGGGAGTATATTTTAAATTCGTATTATATTATAATTTTCAAAATAAATTCTTGAGGGAAAATTTTAAATAAATAAGAGCATCAATAAAACGTTATATTTAATGCACATAACAATAGAAATAAATTTTAAAACACAAATATAGATAAAATTGGAACACGGAGCTGAGAAAATTGCAAACAGGGTGAAAAAAGAAAAGAATGGGATTCGAACTCACGACCCAAACGGCCACAGTTCGCTACTCTCAGTTTCACCACTACGCTAATCACACTAAAGTAATTAGCAATTTTGTCTTATACACATTATGAAGTAAATGAATTCCTAAAACTAAATTTTTTTTATTCTATTTCAGTGTGCTATCGGCTAAAAAATTCACCAGAATTTGTTCTTCAGCTTCTAGGACATTTCTTACAAAAAGCATTATTTTTTTAAGCGGCGTTCCGATTGAAGTTAAACAGAATGCTAAAAATATATTCCATGTGCATACAAATATATGCTAGCCAAAAGGTATATTTGTAAATAGAGAAATATAACTTTAACGTACTCTTTAATTCAGTAGAATTTTTTAAAGGCTACTAAATTTAATTTATAATTAACGTTTTTAGTTTTTACCTGTTTCAAAAGAAAAAAGTAACAAATATTTTCATGCCCTATCTGATTTGCTATAGCAGTTTAATATAGTCAGACGTTCATTATCATGAAAGGTAAACGTGTATGCAGAACTAGAAAATAATTTTCAGGACAAATTTTCCTATTTCATGAACTTGGTATTATATTTTTTGCTCCTGATTTCCTTGACAGTAATCACTGCTCTCTGGGAACTAGTACTGTAGTTGCAGTTATCTTATTTTACTTATCTTTTTTTAACTAAATTCAGCTGATCGCTGTCTTTTTCAGTACGCAGATTTCTCGCAATAATGCTAAATCTGAAATAAATATTTTTTAGCAAAACATTTTTTCTCTGAGCCAGCGTTCATCGCTGCTTCTGCCGCCATTAATTTTTGGTGACAACACCTGACTGCTCTTTTTTTACTACGTGACCCCAACGTTTCCGCAAACCTACGCATGGAAGTTGAACATTGTTGAACTTCATCCGTTCCGTCATCCGTCGACGGACACCAGATGTCAATCAAAATTAATTCGTTCGCTGATTGGAGAAACGCATACGCACCGCAACGCATACGCAGTAGTGGAAACGGGCCTTTATACAATTGCTGAGCCGGTCCACCGTATGCTCGTCTTATCTTGGGTGTGCAGAGACTACGACGGAAGGAGGTAACAAAGCTTATGACCGCGCGTTTTTTGGCAATCACACTAGTTAATCGAATGGTCAAAGCCACTATTGTCCAGGACAGCACAGGTTGCCCTTTCTCACAGTAGGAATCGGGTTCCCGTTATTATGCCTCCAAAGTCGCTAATCTCATAATAGGGAACTAAGCCAGTGTACGCAACCCCAGGGGGTAAATAAAATAAAGTTTTACTTTAAATTAAATAGTAATTATGCCATCGAATCTTTCAAATTTTCTACTTATTTAGGCGATAGTGGCAAAGCACACGAGGGCTGTCAGCTTAAGAGGAAGGATGCTCAGATGAAGGATTTTCTAAAATTGTCTCGTCTTTACGTTACACTTAGTGAATGAAAACAGTGAATGTTCTCGTTTATAATAATAATAGCAATTTAGTAACAAGCTGTGCAGTGAAAGCAACCTGATTCAATATCGTCTCTGATATAAATATTTCTAACATTTAAATATATATATATTTATACATGATAAGGTATTTCTCTCGCCTTCTTAGCATGCCTTCATGATGTAATTGCCAGCACACTCGGCGCGTATTCGAAAGGCCCGTGGTTCAAGTCCCGGTGAAGGCATTGCTCATTTTTCACCTCTCCTGCTTCCAAATAACCTAATGACTCTACAGTGGCATCCGAACTAAAAGGTGGTGAATGCTGATTCTTCACCACCAGGATTTCGCGATTGGGTTCCCTAATCACAAGTCGTCCTTTAAAAGGGACAGTATATAAGAAATTTCTCCCGCCTTCATGGCTTGCCTTCGTGGTGTAATGGTCAGCACACTCGGCGCGTATTTGAGAGGTCCGTGGTTCGAGTCCCGAAGAGGGCATTGCTCATTTTTCATCTCTCCTGCTTCCTGATTCTACAACATGATCCAAATATACTATAGTTTTAGGGTATAAATATTTATATATGACATAAACAAATAATTTTTTGATGTTATAAATATTTATAGCTTTTAAACGTTTTTATTTTCCCCAGAAACCCATAATAATTCAATATTATAAAACTCCAAGGCTTCATGGAACGCGACCTATGAAACACTATTATGCATTTTCACTTTTGCTATTTTATATATTATAAAAATTATCTCTTTCTTATAACTAGTCCCTTTTGATGCAAACCACAGCCTGCCATGGAAATTAACACGATATTATTATACAGATAAATGCCACTAAAATTAACATGATATAATAGTTAGTTCTGCAGCTATTCCATTTGAAGTGAAATGGAACAACAAACTTTACCTTACGATGTTTACATACACAATATTTCTTAGAAGTCTGATAAATATAACTTGAATTTAATACTTCTAAAACCAACTATAATTAATAATTTAAAGAAAAAAATACCAAATTTTAGTTACACAAAATTAATCTAGAATTATTGCAACTGCAGTCTAAAAAAAAAAATTATAAAGTCCAAGCCAGAATAAAAATTCTGTATCACTGGAATAAATACGTACTAAAAATATCAGTGAAATAAATGCTAACTAATTAAACTTCTAATTTAAAATTTTTTCAAATAAATTTACTAAATTTTAAACACATGGCTTAGAAATTTAGTTCCTGTTTACAATGACCACGACTCCTATGCTTAGAAACCTGGAAAACACAAAAATACTGGAAAAGATACTCATACTGGAAAACAAAACAAATTTCAATATCACTCTCATTAGTAAAGAATAATTAATCAAATACAATGTATTTTACTACTTGTGCATTAAAAAGTGCTTGCCAGCCTTTCATAAAACAGGCTTTATTCAAAAAATTTATTCAACATGCAAGACAAGGCATATATACCACATACAGGGTGCATCAAAAAAATGTATACACACTTTGATCTGTAGTACTGATTTTCCAACCTGCAAGGTTAAGTTTCTAGGAAAAGTTACGCTATAGTCCAGTTTGAAAAATAATGTTCTTTCTGGTCAAACTGAATGTTACAAATAGTGTTTAAAGTAAATGTTCAAAATGGTGGCCTTCTACATTTCTGAGTATCAGTCACGACTGATTCCATACTCTGCAGTCAAGTTTTCAATATTTCTGCGCACACCGCTTGAATCTAATTCCAAAGCGTGTCAAGGTTACGTGCTTGACGAAAGTGCACCTCATCTTTTACTGTGCTACATACCAAAAAAAAAAATCGAGCGGCGTGAGGTCTTGAGCGGTTTAGGATACAATTTTGTGAATGTGTCCAGATGTTTACACGTGGAGCGGGATTTATGGGTAGCATGATTTAGTCGGATGCAGTACAATTTAAACCTAATGAAGCTATCAACAGGCAAAATTGTGTGTACTGGGTTGAATATGATCGCAACATTACTGTTGAAAAGGCTGTGAATTTGCATGATGTGAATGTGTGGTGTGGTTTGTCTACTAAGGTACTTTTGGGCCTTTCTTGTTTTGAAGGCACTGTAATTGGAGAACAGTACCTAACAATGCTTGCTGATTCCATTTTCCCTGCCATTCTGCAATGTACGGTAATGCCAAATTTTATTACCAACAAGATGGCACTCTTCCTCACTATCATAGGGATGTGTGAGCATACCTGTGACAAAATGTACCGCTCGTTGTATAGGACGAAAGGAAACAAGAGTTTCTTGCACGCTTTCCAGACCTTACATTGCTCGATTTTTTATGGGGCACAGTAAAAGATGAGGTGTACTGTTGTAACCCATGTAACTTTGACACACTTTGGGATGAGTATTAAGGGGTGTGCGCAAAAATCCCATTCGGCACTTTGGTGCCAAGTACAGATTCAGTCCTGATTCATACTCACAAGGGGGCATTCCCTACTCGTCATCACCGATTTCGCTCAAATTCATAGGACATCCAGGGATTAGCTAGAAAGAAAAGTACCCAAAGTAGGAATTCCAGATGGGCAAGCGTTTAGAAAATAAAAATGATGATGCGGCTCTCACACCGTATAAGACATTTACAGTAGCATGTTTGCCAAGCAGTGGTTGGCGTAGCGGTAAGAGCTCGGACTAGTAATTCGATGATCGTGGGTTCGACTCCCTGTATGGAGACGACTTTTTTTTTTCGATCTTTTTCTCAATTTTTATATTATTCTTTTTCCGTTCAGTTATCACTTCAGAACTTTCTGATAAGATTACATTTTCTTCGGCCAAAAGATGTAAACTATAATCCATCGCCGTCTTCAGTCATTGCTCCGACGCTTCGTGTGGATGCTATCGTCTGGCTCCTGCTCTTTTTCTGTCAACGTTCCAGGCATATCAATAGTTTCACTTCTGTCCCACATTTTCGACGTTTCCACAATATTTTCCTCAAAATTTTATTTCACAAAAATTTTTATTTCACAAAAATTTTGATATCTTCCAAAATATTCTCACAATATTCTTGCACAATTCAAGTTACTTGGCCAAGAGCTAGCAAACAAATGAGCTGCCTAACTAGCGTCGTCCCTAACGGTCAGGGACACTTTTTTTTCTATCCGCGCCAAGAATCTAATGTTCGTGTATGCCGTCAGAAGCGACCTTCAGGTGAAAACGAAATTATTGGTGAAACGACTATTCACGTTTACGGCACATTCCCCAAGGAGATGGAAATAGCCAATAAACGAGAAAGAAGAAAAATTCCTGTTCGAACACGTCGGGAAAGTTCGCAACTTGGCTGTCTGGAGTTCCCACTTCGAGTACTTTCCTTTCTAGCAAAGCCTTGAATGGCCTTTAAATTTGAGCGAAATCGGTGGTGACGAGTAGGGAATGCCCCCTTGTCAGAAATGTTGATGCTGCCATTCTGAACAATTACTTTAAACGCCATTTGGAACGCTCAGTTTAATCAGAAAGTATACTTTTCTTCATACTGGACTATTTAACCTTGTAAGTTGGAAAATAAATTTTCCATGGCAGTTTAAAGTTTGTATACATTTTTATGACGCATCCTGTATAGTGAATTAATTATTAAGCATGTTAGGACAGGTCACGTGATTTCACTACTAGAAGAAGATACACAAATAGTGGGGAAGGGAGAATTGATTTCAAGGAATAATTTCAAACGACGAATTATGAAAATAATATCACATTTCTTCAGTTCCCCCTCCAAGAAAGAGAAGTTATATTAGGCTATAAACTAGCTCTTTTGTATAAAAGTTTAGCATATCCAGCTAGCAACTACAAGATAAATGGTTCGAATTTTTGTGAGGGTATGGTTTATTTTTCAAGTTCCTTCATTTCGAAAAGTCTAAATAATCCTTATAATGCCGCCCGAATTTAACTTAGAGGGCAATAATTCTGTATCACTTGGATTTGTTCGACTGGATCTCGCACCTCTTTCCCGTCACCCTTTAAATATCAAACTGGAAGATCTAAAGTTTGAAACCCAACGATGGCATGGTTGACTTTTCATGTTTCCTGCTTTAAAGGAAGAAAAAAAAGGAACTAATGGTCTTCATATTAGTATTCGAACTAAGAACTAGTAGAAAATAACTCGTCACCACAAGAATCTGGTTGATTGGGTTTTGTACATCTCTTCAGTTACCTTTTTAAGTCAGGAAGAATTTAAGGAAGTATTGCGCTTCCATGTGCATGTTCTCGTGGTATTGTATAAGTGCAAAATTGTAAATCTTACATTTGAATATCCCTGGTTCGAATCCCTACGGGAGCACAGCCCATTTATCCTTTTCTCAAGCTTCGAAAAATCCTAATGGCCTCCAGAATTATAAAAGAATAACAAATATTATGTAAGAATATGACTTGTTTCGATAGATAAAAAGATAATTGAAACTGGGTGCAGTCGACCTAACCGACATATAGTTGGTCTCAAGACATAACGGACTACGACCAGTCTAAACACAAGTGAGAGTCTCCAGCGATCCGGCCATGCTCATAATTAAACCCTATCAGAGATTTTATTCTAGTACCAGAAAACCTAAGCCGGAGTGACTAAAAAGTTAGTATAAGGAAAATAAAATATATCATAATACACATTCAACACAACTGCACATCAAAAACCGATATATTTTCTATGCTGGAAAAAGACGGCAGAAAAAGAAACTAGAAATAACTAAATATGAAGAATGTTTGTTAATTAAAACCAAAGAATATGGAGGAAGAAATACGCTGCCCTCCAAAAGTTAAGGTACAGCATGTTTTTTGTGTCTAATTTGAGATCAAAGCAACATAGAAACAGTGGCGTAGCTAGGGTTTCCAGTGTCCGAGGACAACTGAAGAATTTGTCCCCCTTTCTGTGTGCCAAGAATGTCAAATATTTCATTAAAAAGTTTCGTAGCATCAATTTGGCGACCCTTGGATGCTGTTCCTGGGCACAGATGTCCCTCCTTGCACCACCCTAGCTATGCCACTGCATAGAAACAATTTACAGGACATGTTCAATAAACCGTTCTTTAATGAATGCGACATAGAATGTTTCAAAAGTTCAACACAAACATGAATTACAACAAAAAATTGCACTCTTGGCAGAGAAATTCAGTCTTGGGGAAACGGTATATCACAGTGTTTCGAGAAAAAATAAGGTGGTAACATTACAAAAAAGGTTATGATAAGAAATGTGTCCACCCCTAGCTGCAATACATTGGCGGCAGCGACGTTCCATGCTGTCAAATAAGTTGTCGGTTAGTGAAATGGGAAGCAACGACCAGACACGAAGTAATCCTTATTCAAGCTTATTAATTGGAGGAGGACGTAAAGCAGCAACCTGTCTCCCAGGGTAGTCCAGAAGGTGCTCTATCGGATTCAGGTCTGGGGATTGAGCTGGCCATTCCATCCGCTCCATACCGTAACCCTCAAGATATTCTTCAGCAACCCGAGCTCGGTGCGGTCGCGCATATTCGTCCATCAGAAGAAATCCAGGTCCGAAAGTAGTGGCATATGGGCGGGAATGTCGATCAAGGATCTCGTCTCGATACCTCACACCGGTCAAAGTTCCTCCATGGAACACATGCAGGTCAGTGTGACCACAGAGAGAGAGAGATCACAGCCCAAACCATTATTCCATCCCCTCTGTAACTGTGTCTTTCCACAATGTGGGTTTGATTGCATCTGGTGCGTTGTTCCCTCCAGATCAGCTGACGACCTGAATCACTCTCCAATGTGAACCTGGACTCGTCTATGAAGAGAACAGACGCCCAATGCTGGCTGGTCCAGGAGATGTGTCCTCTTGTCTAACCTAAGCGCGGACACAAACAATTGGTCATCTTGCACACACACCTGCATTGTGAAGGCGTCTGCGCACTGTAGTAGCTGAGATTCTTGTTTCCGTCACCACTAAATGATCTGCCATGAGCTGAGGCATCGTAATGTTACTCCTCATTCGGGCCGAAAGAGCTAAATAACGGTCTCCTGCAGGTGTTGTAACTCTGATTCTGCCTGGAACATGTCTTCTAGACACAAAATCCTCGGATTCAAACTGATTCCATAGTCAGTGGACCCCATCGTGAGAGACATTGAGACGTCTAGCAGCATCAGTTTGTGACATCCCCATTTCCATCCATCCGATTACCCGCTACCTTAACGAATCGGGCAAACGGCTTTTCCTGGACACTCATAGACTCTCTATTGTCCATGAAACTGTAATAACAACTGAAGATCAACACTCGTGAACAAAAATTTCAATTTTTGCATTTTTTCTCCTACTCCTATATAAGCATTCATTTCCACAAAATAAAAGTGGTAGCTGTTGCTTTTGCATATATTTTTTTAAACTTCGTTACTTTCATGCTTATGAACCGTGAATTTCAATGTTACTAACATTTTAGTAATGGTGAGCTTTGAAACACATGATGTTTCTCAACTTTTTGAGGGCAGTGTATATGTAGCTAAAACAAAGAAATATAAAAATCATGGTAAAGTTAAAACTCAGAGTAAATTATATTAAAATTCCTGTGAATCGGCAATTCTCGTTCATTACTTTCATCATTTGTTAGCAGTATTTGGTAAAAGCATTAAATACTTTCAAGGGAGCATGGAAAGATATGGAGACATAGAGATGTTTAGTTCAAACACAGTTCTCAATGAAGTGCCGTGCGTGAGAAATTCTTCACAAGTTTGACATAACGTATTTTCTTGTAATCTGAATCTTGAATTCATCATCCGTCTGATGCATTATAACCTGAAAGGTTTATGTACCACGAAACTCACAACCAACTAACTGAATCTTGAGAGGTGTCATTACGTATTATATATCTTCTCTTGCATTCTGTTTTATAATCTGTAATAAAGCTTTTCATTTAATCGCAGTTCAGCCGTTGCTCCTTCCAAGTGTTCTAGTAAAAGTTTCGAATAATTCTTGTGGCAATACATTTTGAACCCTAGATACAGGTGTCCCCGGAACACCTCTCAATGCGGCCTCCGTCGCAAGAGAGCCCACCTTCTCATTGCCTTCAATTCCAATGCGGACTTTCACCTAGCATAGACGTATTTCATGAGTTTGTTGAAGTTTAATATAAGGAATTTGAATATAAGTGATCATAACGTTCTTATTTTCGGAATTGGTTAAAACTTCATGACATGAAAGAGAATCGGTAGAAATGTCAAGAAGCGTGAATAATGAAATCTATTATTAATTCAACGTAATGCATAGAGGATGGGAATGAGCTCAGCCTGGTAAATGGATTAAATCAGTTCAAGCCTAATTTTTGATAATCTATTTCTAGTCTATAGTAGCAGATCAGAAAAGAAGAGTCTACGCCATCCCCAAATCCAGACCCGTCGGAATAAATTTCAAATTCTCTACTAATTTGTTTATAGACAGTATACTGTATGCTATATCGCCTGGCTACGAGAATTAAATGAATATTCAAACTAAAAAAAGATTCTGAAAAAATTTATTTATCGTTATATTAGGAGATATCAGCTATTTGATTTTTCAGTGTACCGCTGTCATAGTAAAAATTAAATAGGTTCTAGAGAAAGGGCATTCCCGTCAAAACGCACACCTCATTCGAGACAGTGTGAAAACCTCGAGTAATCGCCAGGAGCCAGCCCCGCTTTATGCTGCCAAGGTTTAGTCTTATTCTAAGCAGCTTCCGGCTTTGAAAGCACATGCTGCAGATCTCCACATTACCACAGGTAAAAAAACATTTTTCTAAAATAAAATTAAAATATCGTTTCTCTCATAGAGTGAATTAATAGAAACGTTACGCCCAAGCAAGGGGAAAATTATAAGTTCTTACTTAAATTTAACATTTGGTGAAAAATTAAATTTCTTATCTAATTAAACACTTAAGTACTTAAAATGCTGCCCAGTTTCAACTTTTGGATAAAATAAAACGTTGGTTTTAAGATTATTAACTTTTCATGCTTTCATTTTCACATCAAACATGTAGGTGATCAAAATCAATTTTACAAATCCTAATGGTCTCTACAGCTGGTATTAAAGAGTAAAAAGATATCTCTACACATTCATTCATGTTAAAATTAGGCAAAAAATGTACTCTTACGAATTTCGTAGATGTGTTCGCAAATAATTTTAATGAAATTATATGTAAAACTGTAGTAATTCTTGTATAATATAACATGAAATGCCTCGAGGAAGAGAAGCCACGCCAGAAAAATAAGATTACAGGGACAAGTCCATTCAAAATTGAGGTAAACGACTATCTCGCCGAATTTGCGAGACAGCGCTAAGCCGGTGATTGGTTTTGGCGGCTAATTTTTTATGTCAAATTTGGCGAGAAATCGCCAAGGCGACATTTTGGTCCGAACCCTGTGCAACTATAATCGGTTTAATCTTGTAACTGTAATGGTATCTATCCAGCCCTATATGTAACTGTACACGCCTTCCAGCAATTTCGAGAAATGGAAGGTACTGGAAATTTCTCCGCGACCTGGGGAAAACTATATAAGACTGGAGAAAGCATGAATTCTCAGTTTTTCAGCCTGAAACTTAAAAAGCACATCAACACGGCATCAGGCCAATACTGTGCTATGCATCACCTGCTTGAAATACGGTGACAATCAATCAAATTCACAAACTACAAGTGACGCAAAACAAATTCTTAAGAATTATTAGAAATGCTCATTACTTGGTCAGAAACTCTTTATAAAAGGATCTAAGATTGATGACATAAAAACTTATTTACACAATACGAATGACAAATTTTTTAACCTGTGACTTTGTTAAATATTCACAGATATTTAACTAAAAAATAGTGCAAGATCATAAGTTTATTAGACCAACTGTTGCTCATTTAATAGCAGACTGTGACGATGATTCGATTAACTTATTAATCGCATTTTCACGAGGTACCATACACGTAAATAGCTCTGCTTATTTTGAATTTTTATACCTTATAATGATTTGTATTAATTGTAATGTGTTTGCATTACTTTCCCCGTTGGGAATTTTCAATACCAAATTAACTCGTTTGTCCAGATAAATTTCACACGTTTCACGTGAATTTATGCTTTTCTGATTGCTTCTCCCCGACTAATGCCCTTAAGGACCGCCTCCTGAAATCCTTCCTCAAATTTTTCCTTCGTGAGATCCCCACGGTACAGAATTTTCAACTGTCATATGCCACTGAGGCTAAAATTCATGAAGAAAGTAAAATCACACTATCATGCGATAGTTTGGTCAGAATAAGACTTACGTCCAAGTCCATTTCTAATGTTTTAGTTCAAAGCTCACTTCGGAGTATAGAGAGATCTCGATGCGAACTCATTCTTTAGATGCGCTTTACAATGCGTTGTGTTTAACGTTCTTAGTAGTTTAAAGGGTAATTACTGATTATGCTCAGTCCCACTGAGAAGAGCTCTACATGTACTTTTGTGGAAAATTCCAGAACTGTAAAATGTTTCCTTTTGGAAAATAAATTTTATCAACTTATCATCGGTTTTGTGTGCATTCAATCCATTACGAACGCGTACGCCCGCAACAGTACCTTAGATTGGCGTAGATTTTGAAAAAAACTATAGATTTCGCGAGCGATTAGACAAAGATCTTCTACAAAAGGAAATTTATATATATCCATATATATATATATATATCAATTAAGGAGGATTTTCGTGATATTTTTTGCTCTTTTGTAGTTTGCTCCTTGCGCCATTTTCCTGCTCAGTTCAGCACTTTACTTTGATTTTAGAACTTCCAATTCTCGGCAGTTCACGAGTTTTTTATTCTCCCTTTTCATTTCTCCTGGTTTTTTTAGGCAATTTTCAACCCCTCCAGAGGAAGACAGATCTATATCAAAAGTGACAGAGTGTTATTCAAAATCTGGGCTAATTTACGGCCCGTTCCGAATTTTAATTTTTACTTTGGCGTGTTTTTCTTCCAGTTACATTTATTAAAGTCTGAATGCAAACTAGTATATGTTAATCAAAACTGCTGAAACAACCTTGTATTTGGCGTACATTTATTAATACAAGGTTGTTTCAGCGATTTAGATTGTCACATTGGCGTGTCTCTTTTCTATTCTAGTATATATTATTTAGCTTTTGCTAATGAGGATCCAAGCATAGCAACTTCTGTTTAAAAAACGAACCACTTCAGAACAGTATGAAAAACCGTAGGCGGATGCTTGCTTACCCCTAAATTAAGCAAAAATAAGAGAGTTTCAACAGCTAAAAAAATTTTCAGCTGCTGCCTGTAATAAATAGAAAATTTTCTTTGTCTATATATTTAATGTTTACAATATCTGCATTGCAAAGAATTGAGACTAGTTCTTAAGAATACAAGACACATAACTCTCATAATGGGAACATTAATGAAAGCAGTTATTTTTAAAACATTAATTAATATAGTTTAATTTATTAAGGAAAGAATGAGAAATTATAAGACACACAACCCGAAATTCCAAAGGAGACTTTACAGTGAACTTCGAATTTTACGCTACTCAGGACACAATTTTAGGGGAAAATTACGAAAAAAACTGACATAAAGTTACGTTTATTCAATTAGTGAGACGTATAAACCTAATCTTTAAAGATATATGTCATTTGAAACAATTCGAGTTTAGAACACTCGCAGAGATATACTTTTAGTTAGAAAAATATTTTAAACAATGCCAAGATTTTTGTTTCTACATTTTTTAATTTACAGACATTAATTTTACTAAAATCATAAAATCTAACTTTTTATGTGCTTCTCTTATCCCTATACTTAATAGGAAAAGTTTGCACTCGTTGTAAAAAATAAAACACAAAAAGTTTGACTCTCGTAAAACAAAACTTGACTTTTAAATCTGATTTCAAAATATGCAATTTTTGACGCAATTTGCATTATGAGGCTGGTTATTCTCCCTTAAATAACATTCAACAATGCTTTTTTTCTAAATAATTCGGTCTTTCATTTATTTATTACATTTGGTATGGCGAAATAGTTTTCACTTAAGTAATTTATAGGTTTCCAAAGTTTAAAACATTTCTCTCTTCAATTTGTATACAGTCCCTAATATGATCCGCGACTTTAATACAAAATACACTCACGTTTGTGAAAATTGCAACACCATGAAGGACTTACGCGAGTGAGCTGAAATTTTCAGGAAATGCAAAGTAGCGCATGATATGCAAATGATTAGAATTGCAAATCCGTAGCGCATGCGTATGCTGAGCAGCGCCCTCTGAACGGCTGATGGATCCGAATAAATAGACGGCTGTAGCGAGGCGTGTATGGTTATCGGTGGTTATCTGCTAGTGGTAAACGTTAACTCAATCTGTACTTATGCCTCGTCGACGAAAGAGAGCGAGATTTGAACAACTTACAGAGTTTGAACGAGGGAGAATCATCGGCCTTCGTGAAGCTGGATTGTCGTATCGTGCAGTAACCTCTCGTGTGCAGCGTAAGAGCAGCACACTGATGCGCGTTTGGAAGCAATGGACGGACGAGTGTCGGACAACTCGGAAATCCGGGAGTGGACCCCGAAATGTGACGTCAGCTCGCGATGATAGACACCTGGTCCGCATGGCGCGGACGGACCGTACAGCTTCCTCTAGACAATTGGCAGCACTGTGGTCAATAGCTACAGGTGTTTCATTGTGTGCTTCATCAATTCGTAGACGTCTGTTGCAGTGTGGACTGCGCGCACGGACTCCTTTATACAGGATCCCCCTAACGCACGACCATCGCCGCCTGCGGCTACAATGGGCCAATCAGCATAGAGACTGGCGTGCTGATTGGCAGCATGTCGTGTTTTCTGACGAATCCCGCTTTAATTTGTGGTACCATGATGGCCGCATTCGTGTCAGACGCTATGCCGGTGAACGCCACCTTCCGGAGTGCATTATCGAACGCCACAGTGGACGAACACCCGGAGTTATGGTCTGGGGCGCCATAGCATATCATAGACGATCTCAATTGCTACGAATTGTGGGCAATCTGAACAGCAACCGGTATATCCGTGAAGTTCTACAGCCCGAAGCTGTTCCCTTCCTTCAAAGCTTGCCAGGCGCTGTATTTCAACAGGACAATGCCCGCCCTCATACTGCTCGGATTGTTAAATCCTTCTTTGCAGCGCAGCAGGTACAGCTTCTTCCTTGGCCTGCGTGTTCCCCGGATATGTCGCCAATTGAACATGTGTGGGATGTCATTGGTCGGCGTCTTGCTCGTGATCCTCGTCCTGTTGCGTCTGCAGACGAACTTTGGGTACGCGTACAAACGATATGGAATGCTCTTCCTCAGTCAGACATTCAAACTTTGTTTGACTCCATGCCACGTCGTGTAGCAGCACTTATTGCGGCGCGTGGTGGCCACACAAAATACTGATTCTGATCTCTTGTTTTTGTTTGTTTGCTTTGAACATTTAATCATTTATTTGTACCACTACCACTCAACTGTGTATTAAATTGCATTCAATTATGACGATTCCTTCTTGGTGTTGCAATTTTCACAAACGTGAGTGTATATCGACCAATTCTTTGTCAAACTCCATGTACTTTATTTCTTATAAAGAGTACAACATTTTCCTAAACATAAGTATAGGGACTGGTGGAAAGTATAAAAAGTTAGATTTCGTATTTTATACAAAATTAATTTTTTTAATTTAAAAATACGAAAACATGAACCTTTGGTCACTTAACCAATTTTGTAATTGGAAGTATGTCTACGACCGACGACTGCGAAAATAAAGGCCAGGTAAGAACTTCTGTGAACACGGTACACGGATTTACCAGCACATTGTCGGAGAAACCACTTTAACTATTCTACAAATGGGCAGCAGGAACTTAGATTTTTGTCTTCTATAATCTGTAAAATCACGGGTTCTCAACCAGAGGAGAATTACCTTATTTTTTAATTTTTAAGGGATATTCGCCGTATAACGTGCACCCTTTTCTTTACGAAGAAATCAGAAAGATACATGAGCCAAACGTTCCAAACGTTTTTCTGCCAAACGAAACAAACACAGTGTTAGTTTCAAACGCAAAGTCATTCTTTTTGCGAAAGAAAATGAAAATTGTGCTTCAGCAGGGATCTTTGGTGCTGGTGAAAGCTCCATATGTGACTGGAAGAAAAATGAAATCAAAGTAATTAATATGCCAAAGAATATATGTGCTTTGTATTATGGAGTAACGAAACGGCCAATCCTAGAAGAAAGTCTTGCGATTTGGGTCCTAGAAAATTGCCGGAATGGATTAATTATAACAAGAAAAAAAAGTATGTTTATTAGCGTTAAAGTACGCGGAAAAAAGAAGAAGAAGAAATGAAGGAAAACTTTATAGTAAATTTGAGGTGTAGTCGATTTACGGCATGGAATAATTTAGTTCTACGAGAAAAAAAAGTTTCGCAAAGGCTTCCAAAAGATTTGGATAATAAATTGTTTAGTTTCCAGAAGTATGTTATTGAACTACGAAGGAAAAAAAATATTTACTGTCACATATTGAAAATATGGATGAAACTTCAGTAATGTTTGATATGATAGGAAATATGAAATGCGTTGAACTCATTGAATGAATATGAATTTGAGTTGGTGTAGTAGATTTATAGTACGAAATAATTTAGTTCTACAAGAAAAAAAAAAGTTTCGCAAAGGCTTCCGAAAGATTGGACAAAAATTGATTACGTTTCCAGAAGTATGTTACTTCCCTACGGATGGAAAAAAAATATTTACTGTTACATATTGGAAATATAGATGAAATTTCAGTAATATTCGATGTGGTAGAAAATAACAAAATGATGTGAAATGAATAAAAACTGTTCACATAAAGCATCAGGTCACGGAAAATCTTGCCTCACCGTTGTACTCTGCTGCTTAGCGGATGATACGAAATTAAAACAAATGGTTATTTTTAAAAGACGTTACCGAAACTAAATTCCCAAATGGTATTTTTATTCATGTTCACAAGAAAGCACGGATGATCGAAAAAGTTGTGAAAATGTGGATAAGAAATGTTTAGAAAAAGCGTCCTGTTGCCTTAAAGAATCCGAAAAGTACTTTTATTTGAGACATGTCCAGATCCCATCTAATGCATAATACGAAGAAATTGTTGAAATAGTGTAATACAGACATGGCAGTTATCCCAGCGGATTAACGGCATTAGTTCAGTCTTTAGATGTATGCATCAATACCGCAATCAAAGAAAATTTAAAATGACAGTGGAATACCTGGATAATAGAAGCTGAAAAAATATTTACAAAAGGAGGTCAGATGCGTCATACCAGTCTAGAAATAATGTGTGAATGAATAATAAAAGCACGGAATTAAATTAAACCCAACGTAATTCCAAAGTCATTTAAAAAATGTAGTATATCCAACAATCTAGATGGAAAGGAAGACGATTATTTATTTATGGATCTGAGAAACAGTGGTGGTGAAGGTGAAATAAAATTCGGCGATGTATCTGAACATATAATAGAAGATGAACATGACTAACTTTTCATATTATCCGATAATGAAAATCTTTAAGTTCTAAGGTACGTCATTAACGTAAATAAACAGCATTTAGGAACATGTAGAAATCTAATTTTCGTAAACTCATCTTTTCCTTAATCTATCACTATAACGCATATCCGTTAATTTCGACCTTATTTTTTGTAAAATGCGCGTTATATGCTGGAATGTATGGTATGCATTTTTTGAATTTTCGAAAAGAAAAGAGGATGATCTAGTAATGGTGAAAGCGGTGGATGAGGCAAAAACGTTTGAGAACCACTGTATTAGATGCTTACCTTTCTTCTCTGCATTCACTGTTGCGTCCCTATTTTTGGGAACATCGAAAATTTGCGCAATGTCAATTTCAGAAACGATTTGCTTGTTCATAAATTCTAAAACTTTAAATTTAATATGGACTAATAAATAAGAATCCTGAACAGCTCATAATGGAAGCATAATCAAAAACTGTGAAAAATCTCAATGGAACTAGAAGAAAAGTCAGTAAAAATTCTTATTACCTTTCAGGGTAACAGGAATTATTCATGTGAACTTGACTTGAACTCAGAATCATGTTGCCATGGAATCTGAATTATATTAGAAGAAAATGAAGAAGACAAAGAATTAAAAAATATACCTTTAACACAAGCATCATTCTGTCCAATTCAATGAAATTTGTTATATTCGTATACAGTATATGTGCGGTACAATCAGATTTTGATTAGAAGTCCATTACTCAGCTCGAAAGAGAATAAAAGACAAATGACGCTTCAAGTAAGCTTTAACTTAGAAGAAGGCGAGTTTCAGAATGGTGTTAAAACTATTGAAATTTGATTCTGGATAAATGTTTTGGAAAGCACTTGAGCAGAACTGCACCTAAATATCTTATTTAAGGCTTTTAAGGGGTAGAGAAAAAAGGAATCACTTATTTCTTTGGAAAAAGCTTATATATTACCTTATTCATATTCAAGATCATTATAAGGCAATTTTAGATGATAAATGGATCTTTAAAAAGAAAGAAAAATTTCATTAGGCTAACGGAAGATCAATCGCGACTTCCGTTAACCTAATGAAATTACGGTCTCTTTATCAGAACAAGTCGTCATATCGAACTCCGTAATAACTCGAATTGATAGTATTTCAGTTCATTAAGTTACACAGGTTACTTTAAGTCAACCTGGGTTTAAAAAAATATTGTATATAATGGATGCCAATCAAATATGATTCCAATACGGGGAGCAGAAACATGGGACCATTTTAAATGACAGATTTTTTTGGAGGTGGAAACAATATCAGATACTTTGCAAAATAAAATAAAATATTCAAGCATTAATAATTAGTTTTGTAAACACATACACCTAAAGGCACAGCAAAAGAGAAAATTAGGAATGCAGTGCAGATGAACAGCAAGTGATACTTCTGGAGAGTTGACGCCCATTTTGAGTACGTGAAGTTGGATGTCAGCATTACTGAAAACCTAAAGAAAAATATTTATAATGAAAGTCAAAAGGAAACAGAAACACAAAAAAGATAAGAAAGTTAGTGATTTGTTAATTTGTTAATTAAGTATATGGAAAAAAATACAAATTGGAACTGTTGCTACAGCTGAACTTTCCATAAAAGAAAATTTCGTTGAAAATATGACTGAAAGATTAAAATCCTTATACTTCCAACTAAAAATAATTCTTTCACTTAATAGTTATTATCTAGTAAAATAATCACAAAAGTGAGATGACAAACAGCATGAGTCATCCTTTTTGAGAATTAAACTTCTCAGATAAAATAGATCTATAAGAGTAAAATGTACGCAAAAAATAGCGCTAGTTTCTTGCTCACAACTGCTTGAAAAAAAGTTTATAATACGATGAAACAGAAAAGCTTGAGTCAGTGTAATTTTTTTTTCCTACTGTAACAAACAATGATTCATGCCTTTTCTGATCTCATTGAATAAAATGTACAAAATCTCAGCCGGAAACAAAAATGCAGCCATGAATTTATAGTTACATTTGGCATTGATGCAGTGAACATTCTCAGATGGAATAGACTATTATATTTATACTTCCAAATAAATTAGAAGTAAATGATACATTTTATTCATGTTTGTTCCTTACGCATACCCCATTAATTCCGCAAAATATAAAATTTACCAACACAAGTTACGACTAGAAAATTCCAGGTCTTTTACATTCTTATAACCATCAGTGGTTCTTTGTACAAGTATTAAATATTATATAAATTTGAACAAAGAATGATTTTAAAACAAATATTAGAAGATAAAAGTACATCAAAGTAAAAACAAGGCAATTAACATAGTGAGACCATGCATTATTAAAATTTATCTTTACCACAGTATTGATTACCAGCTACAGAAAGCTTATGGTATATATGAAAATATAAATATAATATATGAGGCATAAAAAAGAAGAATTAAATTTACACAGGAATAAGTAAATGATAAAGATTCACGTCTATTTATCATAATTTTAAAAACTGATGTGCTATTTTCCCTTCTTTTATTTACGTACTGGTATAGTATAATACCATTCACTTGATATCAAACCCTTTTTAGTAGAATAGTCATACGGAGAATAAAGAGCAAAATGCTGCATGTGAAAAAACTTCTTGAAATGAGATACATGGGTGTGGGGTGGAAGTCAAATAATTGCTAATTAAACACAGAACCACCTCTATTTTTACATCTGACAGAGAAAAAATATGTACGAAGATTTATCTGCTTCTAACAGCCGCTGTTTATGATATCAAAACATTTTTGCGTTCTAAAAGAATTCTCTTACCGTAGTCACTCTGTACTAATTAAACATTTAGATACTGTGGGGATTTATTTAGTTTCGCTAAGAGTTAATTTTTAGTTAAAGCAGCTTTTCTTTCAGTCTCGGTTCCACCCATGCTTTTCTGCCAGATGACTAATTAGGTGATTTCAGATCGTGTTATGCCTGCTTTAAGTACACGTTGTTATTTTGAACTACTAGCGATTTCAGTCCGTGGCGTTTGAGTGCTTCTAGCCATTAGGCTTGTTTCTGCCGGCTCCTACGAATCAAAGCCTTCCTGAGCGTTAAATTACCCTGTGAGCCGTTAGGCTAAATTGAATACATCTTATTTTAAGTTCAGCGTTACCAGTTTAAGTTAAGCCAGAAGTGTTGGCTTTATGTAAGCCCAAGTGAGGCCATCTGTGGAATTATATTGATTGAATAAAGGGTCCTTTACACCCTTCTTCTGACTTTTCTGTTGTACTAAGATCTGGGATAATTTCTCATACAGTCTTTTAGAGCTCATTAGTTTTACCTAAGAGAATGAAATCTATAATATAAACTTCTGATTATTTAATTTCAATTCTTGACATATTCCTCCATTTAATTAATAGAACTAAACTAAACTCAGCTTTCTTGACCGTGGGTCCCGGAGTGCATGAACATATGGTCATACAAGTGGTCAGCTTTTCGCAGAACCTCTAGTGTTTAGTTCCAAGTGAACTGGGTACTACTCATTTTATTGACCTACTCAAGGGATGAAAGGCTGAGTCAACCTTGCCCAGCCCGGGGATCGAACCCCGAACCTGTGGTGCTGCTGCACGACGTGCTAGCTACTGCGCCACTCGGCCTCAATTAGTAGGACTAACCAAAACTAAATATACAAACAATTATGTAAATTAAAGTCTTCAACACTAATCTAATGCTAAATACAACAAATCTACATGAAAATATTAGGGGGGAAATGCAACTGCGGATGGGGAGAAACTTAATTATAAAAATGAATCACTCTCTAAGTTCAGTTTCCTGAGATATTCATAGCAGATAAGAATTGGGTCGCAAATGAAACTAGTTTTATTTTTTAAACTCAACACTGTCTAGGGATGAATTTCTCCAGATTTGCATTTCTTGAAAATTCTTCACAACAATCTTTTCGTCACCTCAAACAACATTTCTCACCAACCTGCTGTAGAAAGATTGAACTTCAATTGTATTCGCCAAATTGAAGGCATTTCTGGAATATTTTTCTAATCAATAAACATTCAATAAATTCTCAGCTGCTACAAAACAGTATTTGGGACAACATTTACAAGTGCCAAACCTTCAAAACCCAAGCAGAAATTCAAATGTAGATAAGGATGCTTTTACTAAGAGAGTCTGAATAAGAAGCTCCGTTTTACTCGCCCCACAATGGCCGAGCGATTAAACTTGGCCATTGATGAAGTTAATAAAGGTAATTTGAATCCAGGCGAGCGGGCTGGTTGCCAAGGTATTTTTCATTGGTCTTCCCCTTGAGTAACATGAATACATATCAGTTTATCTTAGAAAGTCCTCAACGAAGGTATACCTCCCCTTAGACAGAGAGCCCTTATGCCCCTTGTCACATACAAATAACCTAAACAAACTCTTCTGTCCTTTAAAATCAAGAGTCCTGCAACATTTACACCTCTCACTTCAAATACAACTGCATCCTTAAGCCCGTCTTCTGGCATGGTTGCAGGAGGAATATCGATCTTATAAAAAGCACATCTTCGACATTTAACGCACTTTATTATTACAATCTTCATCGTTTTTCTTCTTCGTAAAACTTAAAAAATTTTCTCTTAAGAAGAACAAAAGCGTATGTAGTCCGGCATGAAAAATTCTTTTAACCCTTCGGCGCTTGCAAGATCGAGAGAAAATGCTTCTTCCCAGATAAGCGAGATATCTGTCAGTCGTAAATATGTAATATTAGTCGCAAATATGTAATATGAACTGTGATCATTTGCGATCACTGCGGTGCGTAACTGGAATGCAAGCTAAGCTCGCTCATGACTATCAAAAGGTTAACACTCATATTCAAGTAACAGCTTCAGAAATTCAAGATTATTGGGCAATATGACAGTCCATCACCTTTTTTAAATAATTTTGTTTGCATTCGTAGAAGTTCTTCATTATGTTCAAATCAGATAAGGACTCCAATTTCTCAAAGCGATCAGAGTGAAATAATTTTTTTGAATCATTTTTATTAATTTTCTTTCAGCACTTTCTGACACTTCAACAATTAAATTTGTGCTATGTTTGGTATTTTTCTTTAGTTATTAACAAATCGAAGAATATACAACTTTTTTTTGACTATTTTACGATATTACGTGAATTATAAATATATTAAAATATATTAAAATGTCTCAGAATAACTAACCACTCTGCCTCTTCTCTTGGCTAAGATGGACCCTTCCACAACCAGGTCGCTTTCAAGCTTTCCGTAGAGTATCCCTGAAAGGAAGGTCTGCTACTCATTTCAGATGGAACGTGAAGTCAATTTTCATAATTCGTAATTTTTCGAATTTTCTTCATCTTGATTTGACCAAAAGTCTTCGAAGATTTCATTCCTTATCCAGCTAAGTGCAGCTGAAGTACCTGTCCAAAAATATTTTATACAGGGTTTCCTTACCGAATTGTCTAAGCGTGAACCAATATTGCATATCAAAAGTACCAACTTGGATGAAATGATTTTCATCAAGAAAGAAATTTTTGACTTCACCTGTAAAAGTTGAATATTCATATTTTCTCTTTGTACTGCCCTCATATATACAGAGCTCAAATTGAGCAGAAGCCCACCGTGTACTTTTCAGTTTTTGAGATAAATTATAGTAGCAATGCATCGGAGCCCTAAATAAAAGGGCTCCGGCACTTCTTTTATGTAAGTGAACCACAATTTTAGCAGTCAAATTTTATTTTAATAATAAACATATGCCTTAACAATCGATTCTAACTTCTGAATGCTGACCCATCTTTCCCTCGGTTTCAAACCTTGGCTAGAATTTAAGACTTTTAAGGAAAGAAAAGCCTCCTCCTCCATGTCAAAGGCTTATCCTGCAGGATGTGCAATGAACTTATGAGAAGGGTAAATTTCTCGTTCCTCAGAGTATTAAAAGTGATCACCCTGGGCGTGCACGTGCCACTCGACTTCTACTGTACAGCTCATGTAGACTTTTGAAACGATGTAACCGAACACGAGGACCACTACTGTCACTTGTTCAAAGGAGTCTTACGCTTATTCTCACGTTGTTATGGAATCGTATTCAGGAAAAATATCTGTTTGAGGGCTAGAATCATATCGAGAAGGCATCGCGATCAAAAAGTTTTGGACTCTTCCCTCTTTATTTACAAAGCTTTAATTTTCTGGTAAAACTTCTTTCCATATCCTCATTTGTTTCTAGAATTCTCACTCTTCTCTTTAGTGAAGCTTTAAGCGTGTTTCATTCTTTTTTTTTTAAATAAATATTGGTGTGCTGCATCAAATGAATTCCTTCTCCATAATTCATCCCTTGAAATAACACATTAATCATACAATCAGGGCTAAAATTCAGACGGAGATCGCCCGAGCTGCTTCTTAGCTTCGGAGTGAAATTTTAATTCCAGCCGAAGCCCCAAATACAAGATTCGATAATTTTTTTATTTAACTATTTTAAATTAATTTACTAATTTATTACATTTCTGTTCATTTCTTTGAATTTAATTATTTACATTCAAATTTAAATAATTTAACTAAACATTTAAGTAATTATTTTATTTATTTATTTTCTCTTTGGTTCCTCACAGTCTTCCATATTGCTTTAGCACCTCTAATTTTAGAAATTAAGCCCTGCATGTATACAACTGCTGCGTAACTTGCCTTATTTGGGTCACAAAATGACGGCATTACATATCTAGGTGTTTATCCTAAAGCAAAAACTAAAATTTCTAAACAGTTTCGAAAGCTTTTGTTTAATTCTGCAAGCAAACTTTCATCTCAGCTCAACTTAATCTCCCAAGTTTCTTCTAATATCGAGTTTGGAATTATTGTTACTGGACACATGTATACGATGAGACCATATATCTTCTGATGCATAGGAAGTACTTTCCTTCTTTAATAAACAAGCTTTGAAACTTGCGTCATGTTATTTAAATTGCAGCTTAGAGCATATTTTCCCTTACACTACAAATGTTCTGATAGTTAAAAGTACACAAAACAGCAATCTTATCATGGCATAAGTTTTAAATAAAACTCTTACTGATTTGGGGGGAGATCAGATGCATGTTCATCTTCTTCAAGGGCAAAACAATTCTGCAAAAAAGTGCGTTGATAGAGTGGTACTTATCACCAGGGTACGTGGTTTCGGGGACCCTACACCTTGTGGAACATTTTTACATTACGAATAGTGAGGAAGAATAACGAGGAAATTTTTTAAAATAGATTTTAAAGATTTTTTAACTTTTATGTATTTAGATTTCTTTTTTGGTTAATACAATAGAAAAGTTATAATGATTCTATATTATAAATAAAAATAATGAGATGAAAACACCTAGGTCAGTAGGGCATAGATTAGAAAAGAAGTCTGGGGGCATTCGAGATGGTGGATAATATCTGAAATAAAAGGTTAGTACGAACCCTTTGGTGTTTAAGAGGGTGTAATAAAAACACAGCAGAATGAAAGAAAATAGAAACAAAATACATCAGGCACATATTGCAGTTAACACAAGTACACGCGAGAAGCAAAAGCGAACATGTACGCATCGCCATCTGTAGACGAAAATAGCAATGAAGCATGAAAAAATAAGAAATCAGAATTTCAAAAGCATTAGGAATGACTGAACTGGAGTTACTGTCGTTAACGAAACAAAATAAATTATTGCGAATGTGAAACGCTTTGAGGAAATTGAATTTATCAATTGAAATTGAATTCGTCAAGAAGCTTTAAGGATAATTTTCTTAGAGCCAAATTTGTTATTAATGTTCCAGCTATCAAATATTTGTTTATTTCTCCTTTTCGACATAAGATTCATGCTGCTAGAAGCAAAATTTTAATGCTTAGTTTCACCTATCTCAAACCACGTGGATAATAAATGCTACAAATTTCCCATGAATTAAATTCAGATGGAATCTTTAAGGATAACGAATTTTACTGATAGGTGAGAAAATGACCTAAACGTTTAACTTCCGGGAGAATAATGATCTTTTATAACTAATAAAAGCATTAAATGGAAGGACGAAAAGGTTATTAATGTTATTTCTAACAGCGGATGTCTTCTCTGATGGCAAGATGGAAAATTTTTACAAGCTTTATCAATGGCCATGGGAGAAAATTTTCTGTCAAGGGTAACTGATATCACATAATTAAGTTCATCAGAAAGCAAAGATTATGAAGAACAAACTCTGAGAGCATCATATGCATAACAGCAAAAAGGAATTATTTTCTGCTTAATAGGGTGATATGATTACCATTACAGACAAACAAAAAACGTTTATGTTAAATAGTGGTGCTAAAATCAAACTCATATTACGACACTTTCCAACTAAGTATGTTGTTGTTGTTTCAAATCTCCTTGGGGCAGGAAAGCCTACATCAAGTCCAAGAGACCTTGCCGCAGAAGCAAATCGCAGAAGCGGTCACGTTCAGCCGACAGCTGTCTCAGGGAGACGCCTATACAATCCAGTAGGTGAGAGGGAGAGGCAAGGAGGGGAAGGTCTTTTCTCCCTCTTTGAATTTCATGCATTGAAGATGCCCACTTCTGAATCCAACCATGGCCACTTGGATGGGCTTAGATCTTTTACTCAGAAGTAACACGCCTGGTTGTTCAACGAAATACCACTGGTGAACAGAAGAAATTTTCCAGGCTGTGTTAGTTTGTTTGTAATAGGAATGAATTTCGGTTGGGCATAAATCAGTGGAAGTGGGTGTAGGGAGATCACAACCTTTTCTTGCCAGATAGTCAGCTGTTTCGTTACCATACACCCCAACATGTGACGGAATCCACTGGAGATATATTGATTTATGCTCTCCAAGCTCGAAACATCTTAGGCCAATTTTTAAGGTACTGACTGGAGCTTCTGCTGTCTGTCAGAATCCATATAATTTCACTACTTGAACAGAGAGCATAATCAAGTGCTTTGCTGATGGCGATAAGTTCCGATCTGAAGACGGAGCAATGATCAGAGTTTTTGATGCTGCATCTGATAGCTCCTTCAGGGGTGTTAGAATAAATGCTACTCCCCGCTCTATCCTTATCTGATCTACTTCCATCTGTATATATCACAAGGGCCTGGGCTGGAATATCATTAAGGATTTCAAGAGCCATTTGCCTGAGGAGTTCCGCGTGATGGTTGCCCTTGACAATATTAGTCAACAATTCCTCACGGATGGTAACATGATTAAAAGAAGTATCTGGAGCAAAACGTCTAAACGGTATAGATGTTTCAACATTTAGATTGATAAAATCCGAACTCCATACATAACTAAGTGGGCTGTTTCGCTTTAGGCGTTTATTGTTCGTCCAATTTAAAATAAAGGCTGAGGTCCGATTATAAGGACCAAAACTCGTCAGCTTGTTAAAATAATTGTAGGAATTCATTTTAAAACGCATTTCCAAAGGCTGGATGTCCGCCTCATGGCGAACAACGTCGTTTGGGCAACTATTTCTAAAGCCAGTGACGATTCTCGCCGCACTGAACTGTACTCTCTCCAGTTTCCTCAAGTTAGTAGTTGAAGCCAATTGACAGATTTGGTAACCATATTCAAGGACTGGGAGGACTAGGGTGATGTAGGTTATTCTAAGGGTAGTGGCGTCAGAATCCTAGTGTCTACCCGAGATATACTACATGATCCGAAGTCTTTTTCTTGCTTTATCTACCAATTTCTCGATATGCTTACTGCAGTTCACCTCGGGATCCAAAGTGAATCCGAGATAGGAAGGGTGTTTATTACAGTCCAAGCGTACTCAATTTAGAGAAATGTCAGGAGAATAATTATAAAGATGTCTGTTTGTAGTGAAGAGGCAGCTGGAGGATTTGGAAGCATTAAATATGTTGGTGTCTGCAAACTCTTGAACGGCTATCAGACTTTTATTCATCTGAAGTTCCAGTTTATTTATGCCGGAACCACTGCTCCACATTACATCATTGCAAAAAGTGCAACTTCACAAGGATAGATGCTTTCTCCTATCCCTGAAATAAACAACGAAAAAAGGATGGGGCTCAGTACAGAGCCTTGGGGTATTTCCTGATGCATTTTGAAAATGCCTGAAAAGCTGTCTTGTAGTTTAACACAGAAGTTCCGGTGATTCAAAAAGTTCGAGATTCAGGGCACTGCTCTGCCTCTAATGTCAAAATCTTGATAGCACTTATTTAAGAGCTCATATTTCCAAACTCTGTCAAACGCTTTAGACAGGTCTATGTAAGAGTGTGTCTAGTAGGTCTGTGATTCTGGGCATCTCTGACGCGCTGTGTAAAGCACAAAATTTGATCAATAGTGCTGTGGCCCCTTCGGAAAGCAATTTATTGATTAATAAGTGATGAGTTAGTCTTCTCAGAATAATACTTTTGGTCAGTTTGCATGCGGTACAGGTAAGGGCGATTGGTCGATAACTTTCTGTAGAACTGGCCTGCTTGTTTGGTTTGTGTATAGGGATAATGATGGCCGATTTCCGTTGTCTTGGAAGTTTACCTGTACCAAGACAAGTTAAGTATGCGGAAAAGTTTCTCCTTAACCAAGGTACCGAGATGCACAGGAAATGTCCGTGGACACCGTCTGGCCCAGGTGTTTTAGAGGGGTCCAAATTCTGGAGGGCATGCAATAATTCAGATAAAGTGAAATCCCTATTGAAAAGCCGGTTGGCAGTTGGCACGTCGCAGTAAGATTTGATTTGATTTCTAGTAGTCCTGGCTAAAATTTTATCAGATCTCTTAAAGTTCAGCCTACTAACTTTGGCATAGTGCTTCGCTAGTGCATCAGCCCCATCTCGATCATCCATCGAAACATGGCTGTTATCATCAATGATGGCATTAGTATCCTCATTACCAGGCTTCAATTGGTCGAGCTTTTTGGCCAAGTTCCATAGTTCAGTATTCAGAGATCTGTAGTCCAGACTTTTGGAAAGATTTTGCCAGTTTGTTCTTTTTACTATTACATAGTTTCTTTTAATCTCTGCATTAAGTTTATTAAGTTCAATTCTTTTGTCCATACCGCCATTCCGAGTTATTTTTAACAGGTAATCTCTCTTGACTAGCAGCGTTTGGATAGGATCTTCTTTGTGTACATGGCGAGTTCGAATTCTTTTATGTTCTCCTCTAGGGATGGTAGCCTTGGCGTCCTTAAAGATGATGCACTTGAAGCTGGACCATTCTCCTTCCAAGTCATCCGACAGAGGTTCTTGAGAGAAAAGGTCGTTTGATAAGTCTTCAAATAGTTTCCAGTCAGCCTTCTTGAAGTTCCAAAGATGTTCCTGCAGAATTTATCTTGAGATCAATTTCAGTTAATATGGGTACGTGATCGCTACCGATACTTGTGAGAACCTTCCAGGAGCTGTATGGAAATAAACCAAGGCTGACTAGTGTTAAATCCAACACATCAGTTGTGCCATAGCTATGGGAAAGGTAAGTATGAGTTCCGTCATTTAAGGACAGGAAGGCCTTGTCATTGATCAAATTGTGCAGGTCGGAGCCTCTAGTGTTAGGAGTGGTGCTTCCCAAGGTAAGATGCCTAGCATTGAGGTCCCTAGGATCACACTGTTTTCCTCAAACAAATTTTCCATCATAACAGTGTTGAATTTCAGATTATTGGGAGGGTGGTATAAATTTTTGATGGTGATGTTGCGATCCTTAGAAAGTATAGCAATGCCTTGATATTCGAGGCCTGAGGAAGCAAAGTCTATAGCAGGCAGTTTCTTATAATGCACTCCTCTAATAAGAAACAGAAGACCACCTCCTTCCGAAACTATATTTTTTCGAACTACATTTATCCTCTAATGTTCAAAAGTCGCTTCTTGTTAAGTTTTGTTTCTTGTAGCGCTATAATTTCCACTTGGAGTCGATCTGCCAATTCCAAGATTTAGTGGAAGCTTAATCCGCGTAGCTTCCGTGCTAAGACCCTTGATGTTGCATTGTAGAATATGAAGTTTTTTGGTCAAGTTATTTCTAGGAGTATACTGTAGCTTGCTTGGTGAACAGGACCCTCTGCCTAACTCCTAAGCGCGTCCCGTATTATCCTGCGAGACGGACGATGCAGTATTCCAATTAACAATATGCGGCTGGTCCATGGCGAAGAGTAATATGCAGCTTCATTTGAGGCGAGGTACCACAAGGGCTGAAGACTGACTAGACCTCTATGTCTGTTGGTCCGCGAAAGGTATTTTTCCCCTTCTACCACCTATTGGAAAATCAATAGAAGCATTCCCCGATCCGTCACCTGGGGACGCGCCCTCTAACGGTTACAGGCTTCCCCAAGACCAACTAAATATAATTAGATTATTAGATTAATCTCCATAGAAAATCTCTAGTATGCACATTTTCGGAAGTTTGGAGAAAAGATTTTTTTTATGTCCCATACTGCATCTATTTCCCCTTTCGTGGTAATAATACCAAGAAAATGTGGTCCTTTTTTCCAAACAGTCACTGAAAGAGCGATGATTTCTATTCACATGAAGCACCAAGGACAGAGTGTACTTAGTTTTCAAAAAACTTTCAAATACACACTAAGGTGAGGCAAGTGAATATTGGTTGGGATTTTCTCTTCCGGAACTAGTTTAAAAGTATGTGCTTCTTTGCATTTACAGAAAACTGCATCATATACTGAAAATCTGCTTCCTGATGGAGCTTTGCAGTGGTCAGAAATCATTTTACTGACAGGAATATCGATTCATTTTGAACATTCCTTCGTTATTGATCTTCACTCTTTTTTTAAAAAAATGGTTCAGAGTAATTTCTTCCATTCTTTTTTTCATTGACTTTCCACTGAATCAGTAATACGTAACATTTACAAATTTGAAAAATTTTCCATATTTCGAAGTGGGTCAAAAGTACCGCCAGAGTTTCATTTTTTTTCAACCTAAATGTGTTATCTATAACAACCCAGCCAAAAACAGTTTTGTTAACAGTTAGCTCCGCTTTTAAATTGTAACTCCTGCACATAAACAATTATCCTCCCCTACAAGTATTCTCTGGTGGATATTTGCTCCCATCACTCAAGTATGTGTCTCTTTCCTTCAGATCTGCGATAACAAAGTCATCATTAAGTCAACATAATGCACCGCAGATTACACCCTCAAGATTATTTTGAAGACTGCTTAATGTAATATTATAAAGCTTATACACCTCTGTTTTGGATCATCACCAAACACTGTGCAAAAGATTCAGAGCTTTCAGGAATCAATTTCAATTCAGCTTCAAAATATAACAGTGCTAAGATCCAGTCTATTTCTAAGGTTTTTCTCTCTCCTCCACACATGCCTTCACTGTGTTAACTGGAAAGCATGTCCTGTAAGCAATCGGAAGGGCCAACATTCGAATTCTGGTGAGGGCATAGCTATTTTTTTATGCTTGCAGCTTCGACAAACCTGATGACTCTACAATATGAACTGCTTTTTAATCTTACCATTTGCCTTTATATTTATCAACATAATTTAAAACAAAATTTCTAGTCTACATTTATTAAAAAGTTTAGCATTTATAATTTCTGAGATTTGTTCTCTGGACATATAACAGCCCAATGCCTTTTTATTACATTTAGTATATATACCTTACAATTGCTGTTTAGCGACTTATTTTCAAGCAAATGGCTATTTTTGTTTAATATGCTTGTTTCTCATCAACTGACAATCTTTTCCCTTTCAACAGTCCTTGCTGTCATGTGATTTCCCACAAAATATGCAATTAACCTTTGAACAGTTTTAACTGAAATAAATTATTCGCTGTTGAAGTAGAAAATTCAAATCCTGTATTTTTTAGACTTCAAAGACAGATTTTAATTGGTTTAAAACTTGCTTTTGAGAAAAGATATATGCCGTCTTACTTTTGTCCTAAGGTAAAAAAAAAGCAGCTCTGTTAATTTGTTGTTTTAAGTAATTCCTTTCTTATGAGAATGATTCCTCAACTAACAAACTACATATACAATATTCGACTAAGGTGATAACATGGCTTCATATTTATCTGATGTCATATGAATCGATTCTAACAGTTGTGACTCCAATTTATCATAAAGCTAAGTTATATTATTTTTAATTGGCATTTGAAATCTTTTTACTATTAGACCTAACAATTCTCTCAAACAAGATTTGATAAAAAAAAGTTCTTGCCCGCACCTTATTTTAAAGCTGTCAATAACCTTAGAATAATTTTTAACCAATGGTGAATAACTACCCACAATTTCCTTAACTCTGTTACCAATAATAGTACATTTTCTGATGAACTATAATTCATTTCTGTCGGCCATAGATTTATCATCACGCAGGCTACTAAACCAACACTAAAGTATGAAAATCATTCACTTTCCCACTGAATTCTATAAATTCTATTTTTGAAAGCTATAATTGTGTTTTATCAATATTTATTAACAGCAGAACATTTTATTTGCAAGAAACATTCGCCCAAAATGATTTCATATGAATGTGAACTATGTCAAATTTTTGATACACTTTTAATTTAACATCTAACAAAATATTAAAAATTTTCCTATCAATTTTAGCAATTCCTATCAATCATCTGCAGTTTTTTTCTAGAGAAGCAAATTTATTCACTATTTCTTCTTTTATTTATATTTGTTTCAAGAAATTACCAGATTATTACAACATGACTGCTAAACAATGCCCTGAAAGTCTTCTTCAATGATAATACCATGTTCACCATGTTCTAATTTCAAATACAAAAGAACTTGATGTAAACAAATACTTCCTAAGTCAGAAGAGTATAAATGCTGATTCAAAAACAAAACTTATCACTTCCATTTCTTCCACTTCTAAAATTAAAGTCAAGTAATCTGCAATTAAACATAGCGTCAGCTTCATTTTTACATTTTACAATGGAAAAATATGTAAATAAACCACTCATTTCTCTAGTCTGCTTTTAACAGTCAGCATATATGGAAACAGTTTTTTTATTATTATTATTACCACACTACAGTAACCAAAAATTAAATACAGGCTTGTATCTACTTCAATTTTTCATATAGGAATACTTAACAATGTAGGAAAGTATACATATTGAAAATTAATTAGAAGCCTAACTAACCTTAAACGTTTTTTCAAATTATATGCAAATGTACTGCACGCTTTGAATTTTCTAATCCATGATAATGAAGGGATATTTGCTACTTTAAATGATGTTAAAGCTGGGTTTTACTTCACACCACTGTGAAATATTTTTAAAAAGCACCATAAAGAAAGCATGACAGGTAAGTAGCAAGCATTACACTCACAACATTTCAAATTAATATCAGCAAAGAATTTCAAATACTGACTTTTATTAAAAATAAACAAGACTGTTAAAACACAAGATAAAATATTCCTTGTAAACTCAGATTTGTCAGATATGTCTAATAGTGTCAAATACTTACAGTGAAATTGAGAAAAAATTGAAAAAGTAATTCAAAATAATGCTTGATTAACTTTTGACAATGTATAACTGAGAATTCAATTATAGCACTGTTTCATAAAATTACCTTATGTTTTCCTTTACTGTTACTTCGGCTCCTAACAGGATGAAAATTACTTAATGTGTATAAGCACAGAACTCTTCAATGTATGGAGAGCTTTTGGCAGCATTTGCTGACTGTCTGGATACTTTTTCTTGCAAGTTCTGAATGTACAGTACCTGACGCTTATTAAACTCATTGGTTAATAAATTCAGCGTCTTATTACTTTGAATTTTCAAGGAACCAAAAACATACTAATCAATAAAAAATCGGCTGTTTATTCAACTCATCTCTGCTACTTATTGAACTGAGGTTGGCAAAAGGTTGACTCTTCACTGCCAGAATATCCTACTTTTAAAAACTTTTCAATTTAATGAATTGGCTTTACCATTCTGGTATAAGATGCTTCAATAAAAGGCTTTGACCAAAAACATTTTACTCCTTGGCCCATATAACTATAAGACATTGTTTTCAGAGTTCTTTGCATGCACTAGGTTTCAGAGGGGCATAATTTTCTTACTTTAAGGTTAACAAAAGCAATCCTTTAAAGCACAGGTACTCTAAATGAGTGAAGTTCTTTTCAAATGCCAGCCGATAAGGAATAGAAGTGCAACTCTTGTGTCCTACGTTTTTGAAGGTTTCCATATTCAAATTCTTTAGAATAGACACATTATGTTCCCAGAGAGTCATTAAAGAAGCTCAAGAAATGCTTTTTAGCATTGCTGCACATCAAGCGTATAAGAGTCTCTGCATGGAAGGAGATAGTAAATGTAGGCTAAAGAAAAAGTCAGGGAAGCCACTGGTCATGCTTATATAAACGGGAGACTGGTTAAACAGAAAAAGGGCAATCTTACTGCTTATTAAAAACATAAGTTTTGAAATTTGAATAAATCACTGGAAGAAGCATTTTTTAAATTTGTTATGTGCTTAACTTGTAACAGTTTGAAAATGCCAAGTGAAAAGACTTAAGCCTGAAAGAAATGGGTAAACAGTTCAAGGATTTTAATGTTCTTAAAAACTGCAACCAGAGGAAAACTATATTTAAACTGGGAATTTCCCACATAGCGTTGTATGATTTATTTAAACAAAGAGTTAAAAAAAAATATCTCAAGGGATTGCAGAATAGATAGAATTGCTTTTTAAATGGTTTGCTGAAATTGCCTTTATAGATATAAAACTAAAAATTGTTTCCATTCCAATAGCCTTTTTCATTAATTTGCTGAAAGCTAGGACAAAATCTGTATCAACTGACAGATGGTTCACTCACAAATTAGGCAAAAATCCAGCATTGTGCATTAGAAACTGCCTGATGAGAAGGAAAATGCAGATCACCATGCAGCTAATAACAGCATTAAAGACATTTAATTTGGGCTGCTAAATGAATACACATACAAAAGAAATTGCACTGCACTACAGAACATTTGTTAATATTTAAAACTGAAACAACAGGTGGTTGAAGAAATTGAAGGAATAAGTTACTGTGTTATTAACATACAATTTGGACCAAACAATTAAAAAAACAGCACTGGTTACTGACTTTGAAAGGGGTCAAGAATTTATTCATGACCTTACCATAGCAACTAGAACTCATGGATGACAAGCAGTATTTTTACTGATTTTCTTTCGAAATGGGATAGTGAACTGAATATAAAAACAGGTTTACTAATTGGATGAAGGGGAAGCAAATTTTTCATATCTTTCTGAAAAATATCAGTGTCCCTTCCAGCAAATACAATTTATAGCATTCCTTTAATTTTAGAGTATTATAAAAGCTTATAAATATCATTACAAAGAGATGTTCAGAAAATAACTGAATTATGTGAAAATGGAAGCACTTTAATGGAGGTAAGTAAGTTGATAACTCTGCTAGAAGACATTACTATAACAGTCAATGTAGGAAGTTAATCTATTAAAATCAATTAAAAATTTGTCTTTGAAAATGTGGCTTTTTGCAGCAAAAGTCTCAGAGGAAAGGCAATCTATAGCTTATGTTTAGGGCATCAGTGACGAAGTTCAGAAAATTCATTTTTAGAATATGAGCCAATACACAATAATATTGAGACAACTTGTAGAGAAACTGACTATGAAAGAGCTAAAGGAACTACAGAAGCTGAGAGTGAAAGTGATTCAGAAAAACTGATGACATGCCATCATCAACAGACTCTAGAAAAGCAATGCAGATTCTACAAAAAACTTCTGAACTGAAAGGTGCTGATAAAACAGCTACCTGTTGTTTTATGAAAAAAAGAATACATTTGAGAAACTGTAGTTGAACAATATGAAATAAACACAGAATAGTGGCATGTAAGCGATAAAATTTTATCAAGAACTGTTGTTGAACAATATGAAATAAACACAGAATAGTGGCATGTAAGTGATAAAATTTTATCAAGAATGTAAATACAAAATATTTTTATAAAAAATTAATTTGAAAATTGTGTAAATAGTTTAATTTTAGCATTAATTTTTAATTATTAGTTTAGGATTCCTTATTAAATTTGTTGTTAGTTATTATTTCACCTGAAAAGTTTACAAATGATTTTTAATTTGCAATAGACAAATCTCTGTCGATTAAACTCAGCCACTAAATAAACTCAAATACGTTTGGAATGGTTGGTTGATTGATTGTAGGTTATGGCACAAAATCTTATGAGGTTATCTGTGCCAAACAACGGGTAAAGACAGTGAATACAAAGTATGTTAAAAGTTTCATATGGACGATTACTATATATTTTAGGTGAGGTAAAAACAGATTACAGTTTATAATAAACGGCAGTATCCTTTAAAAATTGGAACAACTTGTGATGATAACTTTTCCCTATTAAGTTGTTTGAATCTAATTTTAAACATTTAAAATGTTTTTTGAGAAGATAATTAGAAGTATGATATTCTAATAAAATATGGCAGAGTGTCAGATCTTCATTACAGTTTGTGCAATGAGGATTCTTCTTGCCTTTCAGCAAATATTCGTGAATTAGTCGACAATGACCTATTCTCAACAGGGTCAAAATAACTTGTTCCCTTCCATTTACTGTAGACAGCCAGCATTCATTTGTGGGTTTAACATTTCTGAGCTTGTTATTCGTTTGGTCATCCCAATGTCTCTGCCAGTTATTAAGAATTTTACGTTTGATCATTGTACTGATATCTGGGAGTGGAATCTGGGAATTAAATATTTTAGTAAAAGTTTTAGCTGTCATGTTCGCTAGTTTCCTTTTATGCCAACGTGGCCAGGTATCCAGGAATAAGGAATCTGATATCTACGATATTTTAGAGTCGGATTAAACGACAGAATTCTGATAATACTGGGATGTGAATTATACTTAGGCTCTTTGAATGTGGTTAGGACACTCAAGGGATCTCTATAGATAATGAAATTCCTGTAATGCTGGTTTTAACAGAAACGTTAGAGCCTGATAAACAGAAGTATGTTCAGAGGTAAAAACAGAGCAAGCCGGGTGTAATCGAAACCCCAGAATAGTTTTTTCTACTACATAGGCTGCACTAACATGATTTCGGCATTTTGATCAATCTGTATAGAAAGGGATATAATTTCTGTATTTATGTCAATGTTCCGCAAAGATCTGCCTGTAAATGACATCACTTGTACTAGATTTATCTCAGTGTTGGAAGGTGTCTAGAGACTGAATTTTCAAGTCCTCTTATGGTGATATCTCAAAAAGGATTTTCCAGCTGTGTATTTATATTAGTCATATTGTACTGTTCTAGTAAGGTGCTAACTCTTAAACCAAATGACGGGATACATGATGGAGGTGCCTGATATAAACGAGAGCATGAATTATTGAGTAAATGTAGATGGTTGGGATACTGGACTCGTGACATGACTTTAAAATAGTGCTCGAGACAAAGAGGCTCGCATCTTAAATTCAGAGAACTCTCATTGCTTTCCACAGACAGGCTGGAGAAGTTCTAAAGGCACCAGTGCAGATCCAAATTGCTTGGTGGTGGACTGGATCAAGTTTGGCAAGCATGGAAGGCCTTGCTGACCCATAAATAACTGATCCGTAGTCAAATTTTGAACGGATAAGGGATCTATAGATAACTAGCATTGAGCTTCGATCAGCACCCCATCAGGTACTTGATAAGACTTTCAAAATATTCATAGTTTTAAAACATTTCTGTCTTAGGGAGGTGATATGGGGAAGGAAAGAATTCCTACGAATTTTGTCTCCTCTCCTATTGGAATCAGTACATCTCGTAAATGAAGTTCAGGATCAGGATGAGAAATCTTCCTATGATAAAAATGTACACACATAGTCATCTCAGAAGGAAATCTAAAACCATTGTATAGCGACCATTTAACTAATCTCTTCAGGGAAGTTTGTAATTCTCTTTCGACATATTTCATGTCTGGCACCTGACAATTGACTTGCAGGTCATCATCGTAAAGCGTACCATGAACTGTAGAAGGAAGATGTTTTAAGATCAAGTCGATTTTTATACTAAATAGAGTGATGCTTAGTTACACTGCCTTGAGGAACTCTATCTTCTTGACGAAATTGCTTAGAAAGTGTCAGGCCAATCTTCACATGAAACCTCGGATCTTGTAAGAAGTGTTTAATGAAGATCGGCAGGTTTCCTCGTAGGCCTTTATTGTACAACTCACGAAGGATGCCGTACCTCCATGTGGTGTCATAAGCTTTCTCTATATAAAAAATATAGACACAAAGTGGTTCCTTTTAACGAACGCTTTGCGGATAACAGTTTCTAAAAGTAGAATATTATCAACGGTTGCCCGTCCTTTTCTAAATCCACTTTGATAAGGGAATATACAGTTATTAATGGTGGACCACACAAGTGTTGACAATCTTTTCAAGCAATTTGCCTAGACAGCTAGTTAAAGCGACAGGATGGTAACTTGATGGATTCGTAGGATCTTTTCCTGGTTTGATGACCGGGATAATAAAAGCTGTCCTCTATGTCTTGGGAAATACTTATTCTTTTCATATCTGTTGAAAAGGAAGAGGATGGCTGCCCAAGACTTACGAGGATTCTCCATGTTCTATTTAAGGTACTTGAAAATTTTGAGTGCTTTTTGTTTAATGATATTACCATCCAATGGAATGCTTTTTTGACAGCTATCATCAAACCGAATGCTGAGTGCCTTTTCCCATATTCTCCATTATTGGCGCCCGGGGGGCGAGCTGCATGCTTTGGGTTGTCAAAGATCCTGCAAGAACTGCATTTATTTCTTTTTCATTTTTCTTAATAATCAGGACTGTTGCTTCACTCAAATTAAAACTTTTTCCAATGTGAGATGCCTTTTCTCCTTTCAAAAAATTATCCAAGATTTGTGCCTATTTCTAAAGAAATAAATTTCCTCCGAAACTTGATGTCTTGAAGATGAAAAAGTTATTCTTTAACAGACCGTGGCTCGATGCAGACCAGTAGCGTGAGACACTTTTGTTTTGAGGCCACGGAGATGAGGATTTGAATTTTGGAAATCGAATGTGCAGGTTGTGCATTTTAGAGCACTGTTCTTATGGGTACCGGGTCTTGGACGACAACTGGCAGAACATACGAAACAAGGAGTCTTATGTGTTAAATAACTATATGGGTGCTTTGCTCAATATGGAAAAACTTCGTGCGAAGTTCGTTAAATTTCTTCGGATTGTTCAGGCAATTTTCTTATTGTGTTAAAGAGAAACTGTGTTATAGGAAAACCATATTGAAGGAGGGTTCTCGCAATTTATGAATCGTGCTACAGCGAAACCATGTTACAGGATGCCGTGTTGTAGGAGGGCTACCTACATATCGTAGATGTCACATGAGCTTCATTTTGGATGGTAATAAGTTTTTGGCAAAGCTTTGGAAATCCACTTCTAACTGTACAACTGGCGAATATCACAAGGCAGTGAGAGAAATGTCCATTTTGAAATGGCAGGCCCTGAGTTGTGTCAAAGACATTGAAAAAATGTTTTTAGGGCAACCTGACAGAAAAACGTATAAGTCTGCTGTTTTTAAGGCCATGCTAATTAAAAGTATTTCAAGCAGTAAGAATAGGGTTTGTTGGAGTCTGAATCATTAAAAAAATACAAAGTGGTAGAGGAAGAATTTACAGCATTTGTATTATCGAAAGTTGTAATGCTATTGTATAGAGGAAAGCCAGATAATAAGGTTATTCATATGGTGATGCCGAGGATGCTACTGCAAGCACAGGATTACTGTATGGGAAGTACAGGATTACTGAATGGAAAGCACAGAAATCCCATATGGTAGCCTAAAAAACTTCTATTCATTTGATTTTTTAAACAACTTCAGACATTTCAATTCCATTTTAACATAAAACACTGATTTTTAAAAGCATGCTTCTTGTTAGCGTCTGTTAGAACTACTGCCGCGCCATCAACTTAACTGTAACCAAGAAATGAGCTGATGAATATTAACTGGCAGTGTGATTAGTTGTGCGTTTTTTTTTTTTTTTTTTTTTTTTTGCGTTTTTTTTTTTTTTTTTTTATAAACCATGTCGGCAGTAAGAGACCAGGCGGGAGGTGATGAAAGTCGCTCTCCAATTATTCGCAATAAAGCATTTTTCTACAGTCCACTTTCTTCAGTGTGTTTAGCTGGCCGCCACATTTTTCTGGTCTCAGCGAACCGGAGGGAGGCTCAGCCGTGAGTGAAGCCACATCATCAGTCGAAACTGAAACTTCAAGTATTTGCTAGCCAAAGAAGATTTTATGTGTGAAAAGCAGCTTTTAATGCGGCTAGTCGTCCCAGCTTCATACCTGGACAGGTAAGCGCAGTTTATTGTTCATTTTAAGTCGTAAATGTGTATTATTTGCAAAGTTTACTAATTTGGTGACGGATGAGATATTGGTTCAGAAACGAGTTCTGAAAGCAAGTATCACTAAAGCTTCTGGTGAACTAGAAAAGGGTTAATTAAGTAAAATACAATTGGAACTGTATGAAAAAAAATGGTCAAAATTCGAAAATGATTGTTCTGATATTTTTGACAAAGTATTTAATATCTGTGATGAAAAGAATATTGATAAATTTATTGAAGAACAGCAAGCTGTTCAAGAGAAGATTGACAAACTGTGGATTTCTGTTAAACAAGAATTATCTAAATTAGATACAAGTGTTAATGTTAACGTTGCTACTGATTTTCTTGGGCATAACCAAATAGTCACGAAGGAATTCGGTTACCAAAATTAAATCTTCCAACTTTTAGTGGGTATATTCATGATTGGCTTTCTTTTAAAGATTTATTTGTTGCTAGCATACATAATAATAATAACTTATCAGAGTCCCAGAAACTTTCTTATTTAAAATTATCAATTCATGGGGAAGCATCTAGGATCGTCCAGTCAATTCCATTATATGATTATAATTATAAGTTGGCTTGGGATTTATTGGAGGAACGTTTTTCTAATAAAAAGGATCAAGTATTTGCTCAGTTAAAAAGATTTATGTCACTAACCCTTATTCAAGGTGAAAATCCCTCTACAATTTTAAAATTAGTAGATATGGTAAATGAATGTATAAGGTCATTAGAAACACTGGAACAAAAAATAGAAAGTTTTTCGGAAACTATATTAGCGTATCAGTTGCTTCAAAAGTTAAGATTCTAATACTAAATTGTGGCGGGAGAGAGAAGCTAAAAACGATGAACTTCCTAAATTGTCTGACCTTATTGCTTCAAGAACGGCTAATAATTCTGCTGTCATGAAAAGGCAAAATAGCAAAACAACAACTATGACTTCAAGTGTGAGAAATACTGAGTTTAAATGTGTCTGTTGTAAATCTAATTACTTTCATGGTTTACAAAAATGTGATTTTTTTAAGAAAATGTCTGTTTATGATCAAACTGAATTAGTGAAAAAACACAAGTTATGTTTTAAATGTATTTCTACTTCGAATCATTCCTCTTTAAATTGTATTTCTAACCCGTGTGATATATGTCATAAGAATCACCATAAACTCTTGCATATTTCGAAATCGAAAGACAAATACATGTGAGGTTTTGGCGCCAGCCTCTGTCGCCAAGGAGGAATGCAAATTAGTGGTAGAAGACTCTCCTTCCCCAGCCATTAACGTGGACCGCGTAACCTTGAAAGCAAACGCAAAGAACTCGGAAGTAGAAGTGAGTTTGTTGGAACTTTAATGAGCAGTGAATCAGTATTAAAACAAAAAAGGATTGTTTTGTCTACTGCTTTAATTTACATTAGAGATAAATATGGTAAAGATATTCCGTATTTTGCGTTGCTGGATGTAGGCTCGCAGTCAAATTATATTTCAAATCACCTTGTTAATTTATTAGAGTTAAAAAAGGAGAAAATAAATGTATCTGTTTCATGTTTAAATGGATTTAGATTTTCAATAAAATCAAAGGTGACAACTATAATTTCAAATAGAGTAGATTATGAAAGAGCGTTAGATTTTTTTGTTGTTTCTAAAATTAGTGATCTTGTGCCAGGAAATCCCTTTAATTTTCCCTTTCAAAAACTCCCGAAAGATATTAAATTAGCAGATCCCCAATTTAATCAACCAAAATAAATAGACGTTTTATTTATTAGATGCGGAGTGTTTTTATGAGTTTCTTAAGCCAAATCAATTTCGTATTCATGATTCTAACCTAATACTCCAAAATTCCTGTTTCGGATTCATAATCGGAGGTTCTATTGATGAGTTCAATTCTTTTAGTACAACACATTGTGGGTTAACTTGTAATATGGAAGAAAATTTAGATGGGTTAATTAAAAGCTTTTGGGAAATAGATTATTCTTGTTGCAAAGTTAATAAAGGTAGTAAGGGTAAGGAGGAAATTATTTGTGAGGAACATTTTCTTAAAACACGCAGTAGAGATAAAAGTGGTAGATACACTGTTCAAATGCCTTTAAAGAAGGATCCCAGTTGCCTAGGAGAATCAAGGCATATTGCTGTGCATAAATTGAATTCCCTGTGGAAGCGTTTAGCTAAGGACCCTACTCATTTAGAACTTTATGTACGAGTATGAACAATTCAATCATATGGAACTAGTTTATGAAATTGCGGAACCAAAGATTAATTTCTATTTTCCTCATCATTCGGTGTACCGTCCGAACAGTCCTAGTACCAAATTGAGAGTGGTATTTAATGGATCACAATTATCGTCTACAGGGACATCTTTAAATAATTTGCAATACAATGGAAGTGTTGTACAAGATGACATATTTTCCATTATGAGAAGGTTTCGTAAACACTATGTAGTTTTTATCACGGATATTAAGCAGATGTACAGAATGATTAATATTGATACGTCACAGAGAGATCTTCAACGGATTGTTTGGAAGGAAGGCCCAAATGAACCAATCAAAACATTTAGACTGCGTACTGTTACCTATGGGACAACTAGTGCGCCATATTTAGCTACACTGCGCCCGAGCGCAACCCTTCGACCTCAGAAATAACAAACGAAGATAATAGCTGCACCCGAGGGTCACAGCTGCATGGGCAGAGCTCCGCGGCCACATCTGCCCTAAAAGTTGGCTCATGGCAGAGCACTGTTTTCGAATTACAAGAAACACAAAGTCAAAGAGAAGTACGAAGTCACCTTGTCCTCAGGGCGCCACTCCTTCGGGACACAAACGAATGTAACCTACTAGCGCTCCAAACACATGCTTTCGAAGACAAAGGCGCCAGTAGGAGGTGTGACCACCCAGCTGCGAGGAATAATCCACTGCTAGCTCCACCACAGCCGAGGGAGCGGACACGACAGTACCAGTACGGTCCCTGCCAAGCCCGAGCCCACCTGGGTACAATACCCGGGTTCTAGTCCTGTGAAGAATAAGGTACAATAGTACCTGATATTTTGCCCCCGTGGTTGAGACTGCCTAAGTACAGATCCTAGCCAGTACTTCCCAGGAATTCTCCTGAGTCAACCCCCGGGGGGAAATATTTAGCTACACGAACATTAAAACAACTTGCAGCTGATGAAGAAAGAAACTTTCCGTTAGCAGCCGAAATATTGAAAAGAGATGTATATATGGATGGCATTGTTACCGGTTGCCCAACTCTAAGTGAAGCAAAGGTATTGCAAAGGGAGTTACTGTTACTCAAAAGTGGTTGCATGGAATTGCATACGTGGTCATCAAATAAGATAGAACTTTTGGAAGGTATTTCGGCAAATGAAGAGAGTTACTCCTTTACTGAATTCAATGAAATAAAAACTTTATGTATATTGTGGATGAATAGAAACGACGAATTTCGATTTAAGGTAGCTGTGGAACAATCCGAAAATTACATGAAACGTAAGGTACTATCAACCATTGCGAGCATATATGACCCACTCAGTTTGATAGCTCCTATAATTGTGCAAGCTAAAGTATATACGCAAAAACTTTGGCTATTAAAAATCGACTGGAACAGTATTCTGCCTGAAAAAGAAAGTAATGATTGGAAGCAATTTTCCGCTACCTTGGAATCCATTAATGACATCTCAATAAACAGGTATATTTTATTGCCTGATGCAACTATTATTGAACTGCATGGCTTCAGTGATGCTTCGGAGGCTGCCTATGGAGCTGCAGTTTACTGCAAATCAGTGTCAAAATCTGGTGAAGTGTCCGTAAATTTAGTTACTGGTAAGTCAAGAGTTTCACCTTTGAAACAAGTGTCCATACCCAGATTAGAGCTGTGTGGAGCAGTTCTACTTGCTAAAATAATGAGTCGAGTTATTTCAGCTTTAAAAATTAATGTGGAAAATGTAACATTGTGGTGTGACTCCATGATTGTGCTGTGTTGGATTCAGAAGGAGCCATGTCAACGTAAAACCTTTCTTGCTAGCAGAATCTCCAGAATTCAAGAAGGTATGGAGTGGAGACATGTTTCATCACAAGAGAAACCTGCCGATCTCCTGTCCAGAGGTGTTAGCCTTGATAAGTTAAAGTTCAGGGAGCTATGGTGGTATGGTCCATCATTCCTAAACGAAAGAGAATATCCTAAAAGGACATTCCTATGACTTTTATATCTGATGGTTTTTCAAAAGAACTAAAAAATTTTGTCTCTTGTTTTTCGAGTACTACTTCCAGAGATTCATTTATTTTTAATGTTATTAATATTAGTAATAAGTATAGTAAATTAATACACATTTTAGCATTTATTTTCAGATTCATCTGTAACTGCAGAAAGGAGTATATTTCAGGTCCCTTAGATACTGAAAAAATAAAAAGGGCTGAGATATTTCTTTTAAAGCAAGTTCAGTTTCAGGATTTTCAAGAAGAAATATTAGATTTACAAAGGTCAGGTAAGGTGAAACACAGAAGTAAAGTTAAGAATCTTAATCCATTCATTGACCGAGATGGACTTTTGAGGGTAGGAGGCAGGTTAGTAAATAGCAATTTAAATGATAATCAGAAATTTCCAATTTTATTGCATGGTAAAAGTAAACTTACTCATTTGATTGTAAATTATGTTCATCAAAAGAATTTGCATTTGGGTCCTCAAGCATTACTTTTTCAATTAAGATCAAAATTTTGGCCGTTAAATGGTCGATCTATTTGCAGGAAAATAGTTCACAATTGTTTAGTTTGCTGTAAAGCAAAACCTTTAGTTTATCAACAACAGATGGGCAATTTGCCAAAGGAAAGAGTTACTGTGAATTATCCTTTTAATTGTTCAGGTGTTGATTTTTCAGGTCCTTTTTTAATAAATTATAGGTATCAAAGAAAAGGAATATTTCATAAGGTGTATGTTGCTATCTTTATTTGCTTAGTTACTCGAGCTATTCATCTAGAGATGGTCACAGAATTAACTTCACATGCATTTATAGAAACTCTAAAGAGGTTCTTTGCAAGGATGGGTAAAAGTGCTTGTATATTTTCTGATAATGCGAAGAATTTCATAGGAACAAATCAAGAGCTTAAGAGATTACATAATTTAGTTCAAACTTCTGATTATGATCTGTCTGGATATTTAAGTAGTGAAGGTATCATCAGCTAGAAATTCATTCCTCCCAGGGTACCAAATTTTGGAGGCCTTTGGGAGGCAGGGGTCAAGTCCTTCAAGTATCATCTTAAGCGAGTGATGGGTAATGCGAGATTAGCATACGAGGGTTTTTTGACAGTAATCACTCAAATTGAAGGTGTTCTAAATTCGTGTCCCCTTGTGCCTTTCTCATCGGAAGCAGAGGATCTGAGCGCTTGGACTCCTGGCCACTTTTTAATTGGAAGATCAATCAATTATATTGTTGAACCTGATGTAACAAATATTCACGAGACTAAATTAAAATCATGGCAAAGACACACCAAGTTAATCCAATTAATTTGGAAGAAATGGTCCAATGATTATTTAAGTTGTTTACAACAGAGATCAAAATGGGTATTTGAAAAGAACAATGTTAAACTAAATGATTTAGTTAGTGTAAAAGAAGATAACACTGCAGTTTGTAATTGGCCTCTGGGGAGAATTGTGAAATTGTTCCCAGGGAAAGATGGGAAAATAAGAGTTGTTAATGTCAAGACTCAAAGGGGAATATTTAAGAGACCAATAACTAAAATTTGTGTGTTGCCTATTGAAAATTTATCATTGTGTAAATATATATATGTATATACAGTTATTTATTTGTGTGTGTTTTAAAAATGCAATATTTTATCAATTTATTTCTGCTTTAGTATTTGTTAATATATTAAATTTTCTTATTGTGATTAACTATACATTTTTTGTGATTGAATGTTTTTCAAACATGTCAATGGCAGCCGATATGTTAGCGCCTGTTAGAACTACTGCCGCGCCATATCATTGTGTAAATATATATATGTATATACAGTTATTTATTTGTGTGTGTTTTAAAAATGCAATATTTTATCAATTTATTTCTGCTTTAGTATTTGTTAATATATTAAATTTTCTTATTGTGATTAACTATACATTTATTGTGATTGAATGTTTTTCAAACATGTCAATGGCAGCCGATATGTTAGCGCCTGTTAGAACTACTGCCGCGCCATCTACTTAACTGTAACCAAGAGATGAGCTGATGAATATTAACTGGCAGTGTGCCTACTTGTGTAGTTTTTTTTTCTTTTTATAAACCGTGTCGGCAGTAAGAGACCAGGTGGGAGGCGATGAAAGTCGCTCTTCAATTATTCGCAATAAAGCATTTTTCTACAGTCCACTTTCTTCAGTGTGTTTAGCTGGTCACCACACTTCTTAAAATTTCAAAAATTAGACTAAAATGAAAATATAACATTGATTTATTCAGAGCTCACTAGTTAAAATATCAGAAATGAGATTAAATTTTTAAACATATTTAACTTAAAAGATTTTGTCAGAGTACACTTCTTAAAATTTCAAAAATGAAATCAAATCTTTAAAAGAAGTAACTGTAAATGCGTAAAAAAAAAGGCAGCCCAAGAATGGGGTGCTCTTCATTAAAGTGTGAAAAAAATGGTGCCTCCAAAACATTCACGTCTTTCCAGGATTTGAACTTTGACCCATCGGTATGGCAGTCGGCATCACTAACCGCTATCCTGTGTGAACAGCTCTGTGTTACCACAATGTTATGGCCACAAATCTTGTTTTCTTAAGGCCATTTCTTAATGAGGAGACATATCTTCAAACAACTATCTCTAAACATCTCTGGCACCGCACTAGTTCATCTACAAGGAGAAAAATATCACCAGCACATCAGATACATGTCTGTGGCGCTTGTGTCAGGAGTTGTCATGGTTGATCATGAGGGGTACTATGTTGCTGGAGACTTATTTTGTGACAGCCAATGAAACTGCGTATCGAAATCACATGTCTGAGAAGCTATTGTGGCTTTTGAATTACCATTTTGCTTACTAAATAATGCATGTTGCTAACTGTTTGGGGTTTTTGTTATTTTAACAAACTTAATTTATGATACAACATTAATTTTGGATCATAATTTCGAACAAATGCCTTTATAAATGATAGAGTTTTTTTCACCCTAAAACAAATGTATTCTTTTACATGATTTGTTAGCGTTCACTAAATCTGTTAGAATTTCTCCCCCTGATTAATAGGATTATTATATTCTTATGTTTCGATAAGTCTGACAAACAAGGAAAGCTTAATTTATCACCAGTTTGCAACAGATTTTATATTCAATTTTCTATTGTTAGTGAATTTTCAACTTTTAAACTAGGACCAGCTAGCTCAGTCCCTTTACACATTTACAAAAAATGTTAAATTTTACATGGCCTGTCAGATTGTGAGTTTGAATGTGAAATATTATCTGATTTTTCCAGAGAAAATAAATGTTTTGTTGTTTCTCTAATTCTGTAATTAACAAAATTCTCTTAATATAAAAATGATTGCAAGTAACATATAATACTTTGTTATTTCATTATTGTTCATAAAATATTCATATTAATTAATTAATTATACAAATATAATAACTAGATATTTTGTGTTATTTAAAAAATGATGAAATTTTTTTTCATCTTTCATGTATTTAAAATGCACACTTTATTATAAATCTAATTAGGAGTAATGTATGTTATATATTTTATGCTATATATGAAGTAACCACTTTATTTTCATTCTTTTATGTAAATGAATGATTATGATTCAATTATTATTTCTTGATTATATACATTAAATACATGTTACATTTCAAAACTAAATGCTTTTCTTCCTCGCTTCATTAATTTAATTTTTTTCCCCAACTTTACAAATTTTACTTATTCATACTTTTAATTTTCATTGGCAATTTAAATCACTGTTACTTTCTACCTGTTGTAACCTTCAGTTTATTATCACTACTATTCTTATTACAGCTTATTTTAAAAGTTAAGTGCTGAAAAATTAAGCCACTGCAAACTTTACATTATTATGCCTGTTGCGAGACCGATGGAGTCTTCTATTGGAAACAATCACATCATCTCTTTTGACTGCTCTCATTGGCTTTAGTAGCTATGAGCAACTTAATAAACTAAGCCACTTTGTGTACAATTCAATAGTGGTAACACAACTTTAACTAGCATTCTGTCATAGCACTTAAAATCATCCAGAAGGGGTATTAATTCTGTGTAACAAGGTGAGGAAGGTCTAATGAGAGTTTGCTCTTTGCAGGAAAAAAGGAATTTACTACCAAAGGAAGGAAAGTCCCTTTGTTGTTGGGTAATACTGTCATCAGTTATTTTTTATGCTTTTGTTTCATATTTGCACAAACAAATACAAACTTTTGCATTGATTTGCAACCCTGGAACCAAAAATGCTCAAATTTATTTTTAAAAACACATGCATTTTACCTGAATAATGAATATTTTACTGCTTACTTTTAAAAATAAGATCACTAAAAATAATGGAACTTTTTTTTTTTCCAGAAGTATCCTTTTTCTAGTTAAGAAAAAGTTAATATGTTTTAATCCCCTTTGAGTGGCATCTGCCCTGGTCATAGTTGACTTAACATCACATTTGCCAGTACTGTGATCTATTATACAAGAAATTTTTCATTTTTTCCCCTAAAATAAATTTAATTGCCCTCTCTCCAAAATATGTATAATAATGCACATAGATTTCAGAGCAAAAATCAAAGAGAAATATAATTATTTATTTTAATACAGTCATCATAATTAATTCAAATAACTCTAATCTTTTTTTCAATGTATATAATTATAGAACAATTATAATAATTATTTCCAATTATAATATTATATTAATTATAGTACAATTATAATAATTATTTCCAATAATAAAATCATAAACAATTACAGTAATTATTATAATTCATTGTAATGATAATATAATGATGAAAATTACACAATAAAGTAGAATTAAATAATTATAATAACAATTATTATAAATAAGATAATTACATACTATCACAGCCACTTTCATAGAATTTGCCAAGTTTTCAGAATGTGCCAAACTCTGGTAACCATGTGCATAAACTTCTTCAGGCAGCCATATGAATAACAGTCAACTAGTTAAGCAATTTTGCCATTTTCATATGCATTCTTTGTGTTGTATTAAAGTTCCAATGATTTTTATAGATGAATCGCAATATTTTTTTGCCTTCAACTCAAAATACATATCATTGAATCTGCCATCAATGAAATAAACTGCATTAAAAGTTCTACATGAATTGCCACAAAATCGACAAGGGGAACAATGATAAGATGGATTTTCTTGATGTTTTTAGAGCGAAAACAGATCGCTCAGTAGATGTGGAGAAAGACAGTAGTAAAAATTAGAGAAGATTTCACAGAAAATTTAAGTATTTTATTTCTTGTACTGTATTGCATACATGTATTGTGATATGCATATTGTACCTTATACATATATTGTGATTACATAGTATATATGTATTGCGATGTGCCATATAACTTTTATTTAATAATTTAAATTTGTATTTTAAAATGACTTCTTTTGATTTGTTGATAATATCAGTCAACTTACAATAAACATCAATAGTTTGGGAATGTTTTAGTAAAAAGTTGTGAAAACTGACAGCTTGCATCCGATAAGTAATTTTTACATTTTGACCAGGGAAGAAACTGCAAACTGTGCCAAAGTGGTTGAGTCATGCACAAACATATACAATAAGTACCCACAATAATTATTTATTATATTTTATCATAAAATTTTGTATATACAGCAAAATTAAGTTTTGAAAGCACTCATATTTTTACCAATATATAAATAAATAAATCAATGGACAAAATTAAACACAATGTAATCAAACAGTTAACAACAAATGATGATCAGTATATCATTATGGATTATTTAAAAGTAATTTTCTGCCTCATTAACAAACTGAAACTCATTAACAAACTGAATATAAAAAGGGAAAAAATAAGAACAAACAAAATCCCTAGTACATGATTCATGACCATCCACCTTATTTCATGAATGAATCAGTCAGCATGTTGCATGCATGACTGTGTTCATAGTTGCAACTGTTGCGGTTAAACTATAGACAAAAATGCTGTCAAAAGACAAGTTTGTGAGACATACTTTATTGTGTTGCTGAGCAACTTTGTCTCCTTGTGTAGATGGTGCTTTAGTAGTGTTAATACTGTACACAGTCAGGAGTATTACTGTGGTGCCAACAATCGCAATTTATCGTACATATTTGTACATGGCATATGTGAATTAGAAACTAAGTGAATGTAATGAAAACTGAACTGATGTAGATTGGAAATTTACTATGTACGAATGAAAATGTATTAAGAAATTTAGTATTGTAAATAAAAATGTATTAGAAATTTAATATGACTGTAAATATAAAGCTATTAGAAATTAAGTACTATGATCTCCAGGAGCACTTTGCATTGTTATTAAATTAAATTTGTAGGCATTAGTTTAAATTTTTAAATAGGACGCCTTTGAGTTTTAATGTGTCAAACATACTAACCATGTAGGTAGAAGGAATAGAAAGCAAAAGTTGTTTTCCTGTAAGATACAAGCCTGTTCATTCAACATAAAACTGAAGAGTGGAAAGAGTTACAGTGTGTTAATGTAAATTGTTATGCACATGTCCATACATATCACCTTATGACTGAAAGTGTTAATACTTGGTGCTAAACTACTTTAACTTAATGAGGATGGAAGAAACAGAGATGAGATTTAGCAGTCTTATAATTGTAAAGTTTTAGAGTGTAAATGTCAAGCATTGATACTACTTTTTTGCTAGAGCTCGTGAAAGTTTGGCTCACTCCGAGTTTTAAAACTGTAAAATTTTCTACCAAGGTCATTAAGTGCATTATTTTCAAATTACTTAAATTTTAGTGACGACGATTATGGGGTTGTCTATCAATACTTATCATACCGTTTTTGTCTTTGCTGTTACTTCTACTTCCATCAGCTCCCAAGAGGATGCAAATTAGTTAATGCGTATAAGTACAGAGTTCTTAAGAGAAAGCTTCTGACAGCATTCACTGATCGTATTGATAGTAATTCTTTCCCCACCTCCTGAATTTGCTTGAGTTCAGGATTAGCATACGTAGCCTTATTTACTCGTTTAAATCAAGGACCTGAGCTTAAACTTGTATGCATGTCTTTCCGTAGAAGTTTTACATTTTAAATACAGAAATTTTATTTTGCTTCTGTTAATCTTGCACATAGTGGAGACTTTTATTATACAAGTTGTATAAATCATCAGGATGAAAAACTAATAAAAAGGTTTATTTTAAACCTTCTGTGTTCAATGCTACTTTATTGCAAAATTAGTTTACTATCTCCATGCAATCAGTAACATTTAATGTAGTTGGAAGGTATTTTCTTTCTTCTTAACACATGCCTCTGTAGCATAAATGGAAAGCACATCTGGACAGCAATCGGAAGGTCTGGAGTTCAAATCACAGCAAGAGCACTGCAACATTCCATATTAGTGCGTCAAAAAACCTAGTAACTCTATAAGCGCTATTCAAAATACAAGGTGATGGATGACAATTCATCACCATTAAGGATTTGATATTGGATCCTGTTCTGCCAAGTCGCCCTTTAACAGGGGGAGTACGTAAGGTATTTTCTCTGTCCTTTCCACATACCTTCATGGTGCAATTGGAAAGAATGTTCATCTGGCAATCGGAAGGTCTGGAGTTAAAATCCCGGCAAGAACACTGATAATTTTTTGTGTTTCCTTCTCCAAAATAAACTTAATGGCTTTAGATAGTTAGGTTTTGTACAACATTTTAGGCACAACAATTTATAGTTATATATCAGAGCAAAGAATAAATGTAGAAGATATAAAACCGCTCTAAAATAAAAACATTCCACTTAAAATTTCTTTAATTCCAACACGTATCATTAAAATTTCATGAATTTTAACATGTATGGCTAAATATGTTTCAAGCGATTCCTTTTCTCAAGAAGGATAAAAATTACTCAGAAATATTTTTTGTATACAGAAAAAGAGATGAGGCTAGTGTTTCCTGAAAACCTCTTCAAATTCTTATTGATATTAAAACTGATACCTCTATAACGTAGAAAGAATGTAAAAGAATATTTTACAGGAAGATGGTAATCTCAGTTTCTGATAAAAAAAATTTCACTATATTTTTTTCAAATTTAATATCACTTAAAATAAAGTATATAATACTACTTACCATAAAGGAAAGCATTAGAAAAATGAAGACTCCGCCCACAATAGCAAAAACGAGAAGCATGATTGTGACATCAATAGTATTATTATGGTAGATATAAATTCTGTATCTATACAGAAACATATATAAACTAATAATTTTATCAAAAAGAATTTTTGGAAATGCACATAAAAATTACATACATACACCATAACAAAGGTTATGAGATACAATACATGAATAAACGATATATAAAATTACAAATACTCACAAGAGAAACAAACAACAGCTATAAGCAACATATAAACATTATAACTGAGGACAAGGAATTAAGCCAAATAAAGCACTAAAAATGGTAGATAAAACGGCAAAATTAATACAAGAATCATATTAAATGTGGTAGCTTATGTTTAGGAAAAATGAATCTAGTAACAGTATTGCCAAATCATTAATTTTCTAAAAACTTACATTAAAGCAATAATCCATAATAAACACTGTAAATGGAACTAATTATTAGGTATGATCTTGAAAATATCAATAAACAGAAAACATGAAAATGCAAAAGAAGAAAAAAAAGGAAGGAAAGAAAATTATATATAATAGAAATATAAGTATTTTTCATAAACATCAAAAACTGAAGGTATTGCTGAATACTAAGTTAAAAAAAATTTCAGATCCAACTGTCCTTACCCTGGGACTTGAGAAACAGCTATGCCATACATACAACACATAACTCAACTCCGATTACATTACATCACAAACATTCCTTTTAAATATTCTATAAACAGACTATAGCATGTTTCCATTACAATGCATTTAAGGAGAGAAAATGGTTATTTAACATCTTTGAAGAATGTTACAACAATGGTACTCATAACAGTATGAACTATACTTTCACCTTGGAAAATTTTAAAAGGGTTCCTAATTTTTTTGCATGTTATGGTTTCACTTACATGATGCTTATAATTTTTCTCAAAAATTATATCTTTTTCACCAGGAATACTGGACACACTTCTCATCATACCACCAAACACATTAAGAGAAATCCCTAACTCCAATTTCTCCTCTTTCAGGGAAGTTGCTAAAGTTGGCATTTGAAAGAAATGTAGAAATGTGAGCATAAGATCAATTTTTAGAGATCTTTGAATGAATAACTCTTGAGCATTTCGAATCGAAGATTTTTAAAAATTCTTATCTTCATCAGTTATGTTACAAACTTCCTTTGTCAAAGTGATCAGCATGTTCAAATGGCACTGAACAATGTTACCCACTTTCAAAAATATCTGCTGGAATTTCCTGAAGACCCTTACATGCGATTGAAGAAAAAATTTTTTAACATTTGAAAGAAGCTTGCTGATGTCCAGGAACAAGTTATGGAAACTACAAAGCATGTTCCAAGCATGTCATCTATGTGGTTCCATCTATCACAAATAAAATAACATTCTATTTTATTCCAGCACCTAAAGAAAATTCAAAGTATTGACAAAAACATGTGATACACTGGAACTGCAGAGTTTTCCCCACCATGTGTACTGTGAGGAGCATAATTTTTGTTGGTTTCCTTCGTTCCATATTGGTTTTTTTTCATCAATGGACAACACTTGCTGTTTTCAATCACATTTCAGATAGTTCTCAGTGCACTGATGTATTCAGTATCAAAATATACCTTTCTTAAGGTCAATTCACAAGGCACTTGGTTTTGCAATTTTCAGAGTGGAATGTCGATGGACACTACAGCTGTATACAAATCATATGCAAACTAACTGTGATGTGAAATTTCTGCTGCAACAGTGGTAGAACTTGTATTGTTCTATTGTTACTGCAGTTCCAGCACATAAGCTGGTAGTTCACAAACTTTGCAAATTAACACTGGTTCACCTGTCATAAAGATATCCATTCCAAATTATTTCCCAAAATCGCTCAATTTCCCTTTCACGAAAAGTCCAGTCTTAGGTCCAAGTATGGCAACATAAGTATGAAAACACACCAATACTCAATCGAGACTAAAAAGACTAAAAACTGTAGCTTATCTCACTAACGATCTGCATTTCAGTACAACACCAAGTAAAAACATAAATAAAAATTCAGAAGCAAGCAGTAAATAGCAAATACGGAAAATGACCTCAATGAACGGTATATATTTATGACACTGCAACATAAAAAATGGCAAATTATGGTATTTCGTGACAACTTTCCTGTCTTTAATTTTAAAATTCTGTCATTAAATAATCACAATATGAAATAATCGCATGAACTATTAAACAGGGCAATCCAGTTCCCAATTACAAAGCTTCTCATGCAAAGAACTTAATGAAAACCGGTTTTAGTAATCGGGGGGTTGTCAGGATTTAGTAAATATGAAATCTAACTTTATATTGTATGCTCCTAGTAAAACTAAAAGTCCAATCAGTTAAATACTCATTATACTTTAATAACTTAAATCCCTGTTTAATCCTTAAAGTCTGCAAATTTACGAAAAAGTAAAGGATATATGCCAGAACAAATTTACAAATTAGGAATTTTCAGTGCTTACTAAGCATTTTAAAAACAATTTCACCAGATTTACGGAAAAACTGCAAAACAAATGTTGCTTTCTTTTTCATGATGAATGATTCCATATGGGGCAAAAACAACATAACATGCTACAAATGACTCCATAAAATTCATTAATGACTCTGCTGTTAATATATTCAGAGTTTCATTGGAAACCTTATCGAAGTTTTTGCCCTGAACTTACTAACTCCTTCTGAAATGACCATTAGTGAGAATCATTGTACTGATAATAGGCTAAACCTTAATTATGATTCATCACACAGATAACTAACCAAATGTGAAAATGATGATTTTGGCTCGTGATGTTGATTTCAACATTCTTCAAGTATTTTCAGTCAGAAAAAACTAACTAGATTTACCTGACACTTAAATATACTCATAGAGTAAATTTCATTTCTTAAAGTTCAAAGAATTTGTTGTACCAAATTTGTATATGTGAGAAATATGGGGTCAGGTAATAAGTACTGCCGGCCATGTATAAAGAAAGTTTCTTATGCAGGGTAACCAAGTTTAACATTGGAAAGGCATCCAGGGCAAAGTGGTATAATTTAACATTTTGCTAAGTACAGTCATTGTTATGCCACTATTCATGGACACAAGTAAATAAAACTTTATCTTTTTATTATTTTTTTAATATCCAGACTTTGGTTTATTTAGCCGTATTACAATGATAACAGTAAGCCTCTGTACTCAGAAGCCAGAAAGGACGCTGCCCAGGATCTGAAATATTACAATTATGTAATAGAAAAGTATACGATGTAAGAAGTGAATAATGGGCCGCACTTTTGATGTGCCACTGCCGCTATCTTCGATTTTCTCAGAAATGACATAGACGTGTCTGAATGACAAACGACATAATGTTTCTTTAAAGTTTGATTTTTATTTTATGACAACAGCATTTTTTCGTTTTTTTTATGGCAACTGTATCTTGAACTGCATGTTTGGGATGACCGCAATTTTAATTCATTTCCCTTTTTCGATTTAGCATTCTTGTCTGTATTTGAATTTATTTAGATGACTTTAAAGTACATGTGTATTTTGATAAGCACATGGGAAATGAGGATCACTAGCATCAAACTCTTTCCAAGCAATCACACTGTATTTCTTCATCCTAAGTGATAATAAATTAAATGTCAATCTTAAAAAGGCAGTAAGCGCTCATTATTAATTGGAGTGCATATCTTACATTACAATTAATGTGTTAAAACTTTTAAGTCAATTATTATATTTGTTTATTTTTGGAATTCATGTCGACTGTCATGTATGCTGCTTATGTAGGATTTTATTTGCTAAGTATGATAAATTAAATACTAAACATTCTCAAAAAAGCTGTTAAGAGTTCAAAAGCTTTGAGACTCATAAAAGATGATGATACCGGTTGAAAAAACTATCCCAAATAGGAAAAAAGGGACAAGCTTTAACTTCCATGCTCGAAGATTAATTCTATCTTAATTTTCAGACTTCGTTTTGAGTTCTTACTCATAGATCTAGCTATAATTCAAATTTAGATAACACAATACAGAGTGGAAATTCTCTATAGTTAAAAGTAATTCGACTTCCATTTACCTTGTTAAGAAAGTGAAGGCTATGTTAAGTTTGAATATAGTAGTGGTTACAGGTTCTGCATACATCGTGGCATTATGTTAAGAAGCTATGTGATGTTTTCATGTTAAAGAAAATAAAGTTTTAGTGTATGTTTAGTGGTTTAAGGTAAGATATGTGCAAGAAAATCCACGGAATTTCTGTAAAGTGTTTCAAAGCGTTAACAGAATCTGTATTAATAACATAAATCAATCTCTCTGCTGAATAAAAGTATGTTTTCGGAGTATATTTGTGTAAAAGTCTGTAGCACAAAATAGTAAAACAAAATTAAATATCTTTTGGCATATTCCAATTAAACTTGGTGTAAATGCATATGTATCGACTTAAGAAGACTTTATGCCATGAAAATATATTATTTGTGAATTATAAGATTTGATTGAGTTGAAGTCAGCAGATCTTACAATAACAAAACTTATTGTGCCTGTTTTACTTTTGGAAAAGAGGAATTAAAAAATGTTGCATAATTTTCTTTGAAAGCAGGGTGAAATTAAATATAAGAAAAAATGTGCATATGGAAAGTAGAAAGTGTAAAATTTATATCTGCTGAACATAGTTTGGTGAATTCTTTAAGTAAAATTATGATGTGTAAAAGAGAGTTCATGATGTTTTGCACAGGTGAACATTTTGAATAAAAATAAGATGTGTAAAAGGGAATCAATGTTTTGCATAGTGTTTCAAAACGTTAGCATAATACATTAGAAGAGAATTTTCTGAGGTAGTGGTGTGGTATAAAAAGTAAGAAATGTAATATTGTAACTAAACTATATGGAACTCAGTTCTTAATTTAATTAAACTGTACAGAATGAACATTGTATGTATTGGTTTAAATCATTTTAAACTTACAGAAAATATTATTCACAAACGCCTCCAGAGGGAAGTTATATGCACATAAATTCCAATTTAAATTCCATAGAGATGTGTAAGTTTACTTTTGAAGAAACAGGAATTTAACATTCATAAGTATTCAAAACACAAGGAAAAGTTAAGCATAAAACTAAAATGTGATCAAAAAAAATTTACATTTGGAAAAACCAAAAAGAAAAACTGAATTGCCTTATACCATGGTGATTTTTAAATTTGGTTAATGAACCTGTCAAATATGTGTACAAAGTTTTTAAGTTAATTTCCTCATGAAATATTTTGGCTTGGACATGTCATTATCAGACCTTGCTGCGATGCTGTCTTACACATTCAACCATCGCTTTGACATTATCGTCACTTTTATATAAACAAACAATATTTCTATTATTCATTGAGCGTCAGAATTCACAAAAAATTCAAAAAGTTTCTTTTTTTTGTTTTCCTATGTCATATGCACTTTACTTTCCAATGCCATACGTATCGCAAATTTTGAAATGGATATATCTTAATCCATTTTTTTTTCAGCAATTCCACTCTTTGTTTAATGGACATCGAAACATGCTTTCAGTTTGTAGATCCTGTTGTAACTCCAGAATTAGAAACTCTTTCCGACATAATCGAAAGTTCAAACTTTAATTTTCATAAAATTCCTGCAATAATAACAGCCTGCAAAAAATAATAAGCTGGATCAAAATCAGACAATTAAGGAGCAGAGCAATCTGCTATATTAACTGAAATTCTTTGGCATCAGTAAAGTATAATTTTAGCCTAGCTTAATAATAGTGTCCGCTATACATTAGTGGCTAAGTATCATGAGATTGGCGATGAAAGACAAGTCATTCCATTAAATTTTATCTTCTTTCTATAGTGCACTGAAACAGTTTGCACATGCTTAAGGCTTATCTGAGTCCAGAATAAATAAATTTCCACATATACTTAAGGCTTATTGAGAGCCGGCGCTAGATATCAGACACCACCTGATGCAGTCTCTGTGGGTACTAAATTCTGCTACTAAGTGCCTCCCTCAGTTTTATATTTCTGTCGGGACTAAAGTTTCGATCCAGTGCTTTCCTTAAATTCTAAAAATTTTGTCATCCCTTAATTTTGTGGCTCAGTACTTCTCTAAATTCTTAAAATTTTGTCTTGCCTAAATTCTGCTCCCCGATGTGGCCATACAAGCTCTGGTGCCGGTTCTGGGTTTATGTAAATAAAACATCAATTAGTCTTAATTCTGATAGCACTAAATGTAATGTTTTGGCCTAAGAGTATCATTAACAAAATTTGTTTTTAGCATATGGAAAGAAATTTTTGATCAATTTTCGTCAACATTTCTTAGTGCTTTCTCAGCAATGTTTAGCTTAACTTTGTATCATTGCCAAGTGTAATGTCAGCATAAAAGGTTACTGTATTCTTTCTTATTCAATTACTAATATTAAAAAATAGATATTTAGGCATTGCTGCATGAATCATTACTCAGGCTGTCATGTACTGATAAACATGCAATGATGAAAGCAAAATATAATATATAATGATTCGCCAGGTTGGCGTCAGGAATATAAAATATTAGTAGGTGTAAAATCAACATATTTCGGTTTGAGATGTATGCCAAGCAGATATACAGTTACAAAGCCAAATTATTGATCGCAAAGATTTATGCTAAAATGATTGTTTCTTCAATAACGAGGTATTTTTCTTAGTGCCAAAGTGAAATTAAGAACTGAGACTCTCCACATGTTTTATTATGAGGGAAAAAATCAAATGCGCATGCGTAAAACATACAAAAAAATGCCTTTAAAAAAGGGGGGGTTGTTGGTGACTTTGAGGTCCGGATTTTAGATCATTCGGGATACTTGACGTTCGGATCTCAGACTTTGTACAGTATTACTTTTGTAACATACAAAGCTAAAAGAAATGTTAAAATTAAATTCAGGTTTCCATAAAACTAAAAATATCAGAGTAAAAAATAATAAATTTAATTTAGTAAAAGGTGAGAAGGAAAAGAAAAATAAAGAAAAATTATGCTTATAAAATAAAAATAGAACTTAAAAATATGGGACAATATTAAAATTAAAGCAGCGAAGAATAAATTAAAATACATCTATACCCCAAACCAGTTCAAAAAACAAGCATGCTGAATTGTTGAAATAGGAAAAACTGTTGTTAAAACAAGAAGCTGATTGGTCCTTATAAATAGATCTTTTCAAATGCACACATAGATATGAAACATTGAACAAGTTTGAACACAAAACACTGAACAAGCTCTGCATAGAAAACCTGTTTGCTCACTGAAGTTTTCCACAAACTGTGACATCATAGTTGTTTTTCTACTGAACGTGATAAGATAATTTCATGATTAAGACTGATGGCTTTGCCCTTTAAGTAAACATCTCCCCTGTGAGAGACAGCAGGCTCAAATCCCAGCTTTTCAAATTCCATTGAAAAGGCATTATTATTATATGGTATAATCATTTTCTAATGCATGATTTTCCTAATTCATTTCATTACTTAAAAGTTACTAATTAAATTTTGTCTCTTGATAGTATTTATTTTATCTCTACACAGCAAGCTACAGACTATGCTGGATATATTTCTATTTTAATAGCTAAGTAATTAATATCAAAATTATCTCAGATCGGTTTGATTAGATTATATTACAGCAAATTATATATATATACATGTAATCAAAAATCTAAATTGTTTTAGAAAAAATTAAAATGAATAACTGTACCACAGGAAATGTAGAAAACTATCAGTGCTGAAAATTCTAATAAAATATTTTTTTACTAAAATCTCTTAAGAATGAAACATTTACATAAACTAAACAATATATATTTAAAAAAAATATTACGGCAACCAGAGAAATGCTAAAAGCTGTGAAGACATCATAAATGAAATTAACTGTATCCATCAGGAAAAATTATCATGCAGTAAAGTGGAAGGGATAGAAAGTCTTCTTCTATATAAAATAAAAACTACCAAATAAAAAGATATCAAAAAATTGAATAGAAACTGCCCATAACAAAATTTCATGAACATATTTAAAGTAAAAACTTTTCAAATACTGCCTAGTTAGCATTTATTATTATTAGCCATCCTCCTGATTCATACACATAGAACTGCTAAGAAATGAAAATGCCAAGAAATGGAAAGAAAGCAATTCAGATTGTTTAAAAATTAAACACTAAAATTTTGCATGCAAAATTCCCTTTATAATCTCTCTGCATATTCATATATGAAATCTTAAAGCATAACGAGCAGGAAGTAAAATTTGACATATGAATGTAAATGTTTTATTAGTGATGCACTTTGGCTACAATTTGATTTTGGAAAACATAAGTCAGTGGTAACCTAATAACAGAGTTGTGCCTAAATACTTTTTCACCTGAGGGAAAGGGGTAAATCTGCACCCCTATCTACTGTACAATCAAATTAACTGCATCTCCATATTTTTAGATTTCATAAACTTCACTACACTAAATCACGCCATAACTTTATAATCATAACATTACATATGCAGAAAATTAATGTATAATTCATGATTTTTTAATGAAAACCTTAAAAATTAGGTTTTTGACAGAGAGCAAATAACACGAAAATAATGTAGTACTACATTTATGTACAAGCTTTTTTGCCATTTAATTCTTCTTGCTTTTAACAAAGTAAAATCAGGATTAATTTTTTCACATCTATTTAATTTATTAGCCACCTGCATGGCCAGCTGCCTAAAATAGTTATGAAAAAAATGAAAATATATACAATGCTTTCTACTTAGTGCATTCAGATTTACGGTGTAATTCAAATGCACATTAATCAACAGAAAAACTGCCGTTTATAAAACTCAGACTGGCAAACAACTGCTCCTTCAGTGTTACAACATTCTACGTATCAAAACCTATCATAGTCGATTTACTTAATGTACTGTGAACCATGGCTTTATTGTTCAGGTATGCAACGTTTCAATAAAACAGGCTTGATTGAAATTTTGCCATCCCCCTGTCCTGTACCTGTGAAGCACTATTTTGAGTGCTTTTTGTCTGTACTGGATTTCAAAAGAAGAAAACCTCTATGTGTGAAGGAGTCACGAATTTACCTCTAACTTACCACAACAACAAATACTCATTGATGACAAGCATTATTTTTACTAATATCTCTTTGAAATGGGACTGAAACACTGAAATTGAAAAAAAAAAAAAAAGCTTTACTAATTAGATAACTATCCAGCACACATACCTCTCATCTCTTTCTGAAAAACATTATGGTCAGTACTGCAAACACAACTTCTTACATTCAGCCTTTACACCAAGCTATTATGAAAGCTTTCAAATGACATTACAAAAAGATGTGTGAAGCGAATAGAATTCTGTGCAAACGTACTCAAAATTTGCATATATGTAAATAATTTTAGTGAAATTATATGTAATTCGTATCATTCCTTGTATAATGCAACATCAAAGGCCTCAGGATTGAAATCATCGCCGGAAAAATGAGGTTACAGGGGTAAATGTAAAACATTGAGTTAAATGGTTATCTCAACAAATCGGCAAGACAGCCAAACATGCGATGATTTTAGTGACTAATTTTTTTCACCAAACCTGGAAACATTTTGGTCCAGTCCCTGCATAACTGTAATTGCAACTGTTCCAACTCCTATGTAACTGTACCTATAATTGTGTATGCCTTCCAGAAATTTAAAGAAATCAAAGGTATTAGAATTTCTCTGAGGATGATGGAAAACTATGCAAGACTAGAGATAGAATCAGTTTTCAGTTTAGTTTAGAACTTAGATTGGAGTATTGAGAACTAAAAGATCACAGTATGAGCTTAGGCATATGAGGCCTTTTGTATTGCCTGTGTTCAACGCTCTTAGTAGTTTGAAGTGGTAACTACTTATTATGCTGTCATACTGAAAAGACCTGTGCAAGTACTTTTGAGTGGAAAGTTCCAGAACTGTAACGTGTTTTTGAAAAAGTAAATCTCATCAAGCTATCATCAGTTCTATAAGCATGCAATCCCTTATAAACCTGCATGCATGTAACAATACTATACTTAATGAAGAGGGCATAATCTCTTAAAATCAGTTAAAAACTTTTTTTTTTGAAAATGCGGCTTTTATGTATAAGATGCAGAGGAATTGCAATCTATAACTAATGTTTGAGACATCAGTGAAAGAAGTTACAAAGATTCATTTAACATTTTTAGTAGTTTAAAGTGTATTTATTAATTGTACTCTGCGATACTGTGAAAAGTATTTTTGGAGATTCTTCAGTATTTAATAATAAAGGTGCACTTTTGAAAATAGTGATGTTTGAAGCAGAATTACAGAAATAGGGTGAGTTTTAAAACTACATATTTCTGATGGAATAGCTGAAGCATTTATACCATTTAGATATTTAAATGCGAAATAAAAAGCTGGTCTATTTCAAAATAATTCAGCATACCTCCCCTTAAGCAGATAGCTCTTGTGTGCTTTGCCAGACTCATCCTAACCTATCCTAATTTGACCTTTATAATATCTAAATTCAGTGACATGAACTGGTGCACAAAACTGGAAATTGGAAAACTTTGATTAAGTTGTAAGGTTAAAATACCTATTAGTTCTTTCATTTCTGCTCAGAAAAAATATTTTTCTTAAAATTTAGTTCATCACTTGATTTTTGTAAATATGGTTTTTTTAAGCTTTCTTTTCAACTTCTGTTTATATTATATTACTATTAGACTGACTTGGGCTGTGTCATTGATAGATGGTTTTTATTACTGTCTGGCATCACACTAGTAGTATTTGATCAAGAGCTCTGGTACTAGTTTACAGTTTATATTCAATTGATATATTCATTTTTAAAGTTAAGTTTTCACATTTCCTTGCTAATTTTTGGTAAAGAGAAGGATAATCTTCCTATTACATTTGTTCCAGTATGGCAAACATATGATGCCTATTTTCCAAACAAGAGGGATGTCTTTATGGAGAACAGGCAGGCAAACAGGCTTGTATTTACATTTCACACAGGGAAAGCAATGAAAACATCCATGCAGCCAACCCATTCACTGTAATTCAATATTAAATTAATCCTTCTATTACATGCAGCTAAATGTACATTTAAAGTTTTTAATTGCAAGTCTTTATTTACCTTTGCTTTCTCTTGCAGTACTAAATTCCATGAAGACATATATTTAAACTGATTTACTGAAAGAAACCTAAATAAGGTTCAAGATATTACAATGATTTATCATTTAAAGCCTTTCATAAATATTAAGAAATAATAATGAATTGAAAATTACATATATATGTGATAATGATTATCTGTCCCATTTTAAATATCAAATTACTATTAAATAATTAGGCTTCTGATTTTTCCTTTTTTAACTGCAAAAAGAAAGGCATAAATGTTGCTCAACTGCTCAAGAATATAGTGCCCTTTTACTGATTTAAATTTGTTATTTTGAAACAGTGCTTCCAGGTACATTTCAAAACTGAAAACTGACTATCAGAATAAATTTTTTAATTAATTTCTAAAATTTTGCAGCTAATTTGGCACTCTCCTAGCTGTTTATTTGAGGTATCTCACCCTTGGCCAGGCTCTACGTGTTAAATCTTACCTAAATAAGCCAGAACTTCTCTAAATGTTTTCTTTGAAAGTTGTCAAAAATCCTACAGCAATTTGAGGGGAAGTAAAGAATTTCTTGAGCAGTTGGTTTCATTGGGAAGAGGGTAACAACTGTGCAGGTGGTCTTTCTATTCCTCTTTTCATGTGTAAGACAACACCAAAATAAAAATCTTATAGAAAAAGATTAGTAGCATGTACTTTGAGGAATTTAATATATACTTTTTTTTAAATATTACAAGATATTTATTAATAATTTAAAGTATATATTAAATTTATAGTGTTATTAATGAATAATAATTAAAAAACTATTAAATGTGATTATATGGCCATATAATCAAATTAATTAAGTTCTTAATTAGCTCCAAGCTCCATTTATAGACATTCTGGTGATTTATTAATGCCCATTTTTAATAAAAATTAAAATAATGTAAACTCAAGATTTCAAAAAACTCAAAACATGAAATCTGTGCACACATTGCATTTGTAATATATACATGATTGAAATGTTGTTCTGGGCCACCAGTTTCAGATCACTGGTTTCAGTATCATATATTTCCATCGAATAATTTCTTACTAAGCATAATTTAAGTTTTGTGTAGTTTCAGAGGTAAACAATTAATTACATTACATTACATTACACATTATTGAATATATGAAAAAAAATCTTTGTACACACCAACTGTATTTGAAATGGTTAAAAATGAATTATTAAGAAAAAAGAATAGGGAGCAAATATGCTTCATTTTCTATCAAAATGTAGTTTTTACACATGCATTTAGTTCAAACATGAAAATGATGTAATGAACTAATACAGGAATGCTTTACCAGAAACTACATGCTTAGTATCTCTACATAAATAATATTTATGCAGAAGTGACAGAAAAGGGAAGTACTACAAGCTTAATGAGAAATTTGTGAACTTACTATATAAGAAATAGCTGCTCAGAGCACAACCAAATTGATTATAAATATGTACAGTCAACTCATTTTTGATTTCTATATTATCAAACATATTTTATTTTATTATCTCATTCACATAAATTAATAGTAATAATATACACATATATAAAATAAAGTTCAGGAATTCCAAATCAAGATAATACATTATCAAAGATGCTAATTGAATAATCAAGAGATAATAATTAAATAAAATTCAGATAAAGAAAGGAGTCAACCATTTAACATAAAACAAATAATCAAAATTGAGACAAAAAACTACAATACAATAATAAAATTAACATTGAAAAAAGACCAAGGAATTTTCATCATTTTACTTTTTCATTCTAATTTTTGCAACTTTATTATATTACATTAACTTGTTTTTTTTCCTATACTTGATGTGTGTGCTTTATGTCAGACGGCTGATCCATTACATATGCGGATACCTATATACATACACTGAGTTTAACAAAATTTTTCGCATGTTTTTCTTTTTTGTATACAGTGAAATACGTTTAATGTGAAAACGCTTAAGACGAAATATCGGTTAACACGAAATAATACAATGGTTCCAATAAACTATTATGTATTTTCATGAATTTTTTTTCTTTTAACACGAAACGAAAATCGCTTAACATGAAAGGATTTCCCTTCGGAAAATACGGAAAACACCAGCCGCACAGGTGAGATTTAAGAGGGCTGTGAAATAAAAGGTGGTTTCGTAAAAAAGAGGCTAACTTGGATTCGAATAGGCTAACTTCAGAATAACCAATTCCTGTCACATGGGCCAATTTTCCTTTATCAAAGCTACTTTCACCCTCCAGCCCTACAAAAACATCTCATCTCTTATCAGTTGGCTTTAAGATTCGGTGATGAGTACATGGGAGTGTGTGTAAAAATCAGTGAGTTTGGTTTGCGCCAAAAAAAATGGAGAAGGAGGATATTGAAACTGAGCTGACACTTAATGAAATGTTTGAGATAGTTTCTGTATTATTGGATTGCCCTACTGTATCATCAGAAGAATTCATTGCAGCAGATGAGGATAATGTGTGTACAGCCCCAATTACGGCAGACAAAGACATTTTGGAGTTTGTTCAACACTCAAGAATATCACTGATGCAGCTTCTGATGACAAAACTGAAATGAATAATGCAGATCCTGTTCTCACCCAATCTGAAATGAGGAACATTATGAAAAGCATGCACAATGCACAGTTATTTAGACGCACATTGCAATTGTGAAATGAATAACAAAATGGACGACATTGAACAATTTGTTGACAATTTGATGCTAAAAAAGACAATGCAAAGAAAAATATCAGATTACTTTCCAAAAACTAGATAAATATTTTGTTTTTCAAAAGCTTGAAAATTTTGTATTAAGTTCTTGTGGATGGTTTTGTTTCATTGATTTTTATTAAATGCATGCATATATATATATATTTGCAATATCCTTTAACACGAAAAATATTTCAGTCCGCTCATTTTCATGTTAAACGATTTTCACTGTACTTTTGTATTTTTATTTTTGTTCAAAGTCTGAATTCACGTTGTGATAATTTTTTTTTACTATTTGAGAATGGGGTTGTGTTTAGCATAAAAAAATGCTTGTGTATCAGTTAAAATCTTTCACTCAAATGGTCTGAAAGGGCAAAATGTGTATGCAGAACTCCTTTAATATTACTGTTTAATGTTTTAAATAATTACCTTTTGATGAGTCTGATCAGCACATTAAAGAATGAATAATTAACTTACAGATTGCATTTCATGTTTAAAAAAATTTTGAAAACTTTTTTGTAAAAATTTAACATTTATTTTTAATGTTATTTTAAAGGATTAGAGTGACTAAATTTTGATTAATTTGTTATTTTTATTTATTTATTTATTTTTACATTAGTTTCTTCAGTTTCCAGTATAGTACAGTCTTTTTCCAGTAAATATTCTTTTCTTTTGTAAAGGCAATAAATTTTTCAATCTAAGCTGCATGCATAAGCACTCGAATTTATTATTTCTGTCCTAATTATTGTTACTATGTATATGCATAGTGCTTGTTTTTAAGCGGACATTACTCAAAGCAGCTTGACCTAGCAACTGGAATGACATCATATGGGAAGATAACTAATGAAAACATGAGAAAAAAGCTGTTTTTATAGATTTATTTTGAAAGTTTCCCATATGGGAAAATGTGACACTTTTAGTCACCACAACTGAGAACTAGACAAATCAATAAAAAAGAAGAAATTTCAGTGCAACACCACTTTAATGCAGCAAATGAACTCCCCAAAAAGTTTCCACAGGTGATATTTCAGAGCACCAAAGCACTTGAATCAAATAAAAGAGTTTCCTTGACTTAAGTTTATTCTAAGAGATGTAGACCTCTTACAATGTGACCACCCTCCTTCTGAATCACAAACTGAATCCTGTAAACAACATTCTCAATGGAGGAATGTAACATGTTATCAGAATGTTCAGCACAGCCACACATAATATATGTTTTTCTTTAAGGCTGTTAAGGTTGACACCCAACCAAGACAGACATTAAACTTCAAACAATTGCACAGGAAAAAGTCACAAAGGTCAGATTTGGGGAGTGCACGCATGCAAGTGGAAAACGCAACTTCTTCTGTAAATTGACACTTTTTTCTGGAAGGAGATGGCACAACAGCCATGTGGACACAGAACAATGTATGATGGTGCTCTATCGTACATAAAAGATATCTGATACAGCAACTGCCTCAGCTGAAGTCGGAGAATGACAAAACTAGTTAGCATATCGTACCTTTGCATAGTAATGGTACTGTTGTGTGACACTGTTAATGTTCTAATAAAACAATGGTCTATTGATGAAATCTAGTTAGAGCTCACAACAAACACTGACTTTTGGTGAATGCAATATGATTTCCTGAACTGGAAGGAATTATTCAGATGCCCAAATTCAAGAACTGTGAGAGTTAAGACTCCCATTAAGGTGAAAACGTGCCTCATCTCTCCACAGAATACTCCATGGTCAAGCATCATTAATCTCCACCCTGGAAAGCGATGTCTGAGCCACCCGTTTGTCGTAATTCTTGCGTTTTAATTCCTGCATGTGGCATATCTTGTATGGGTAGAAGAGAAGAACTTTCTGAAAGATTTGCATACAAATGAAAATTCAAATCAAGTTGTTGCAATAATGGGCACTGCTACTTCCAGGAAGCTGAATGGGTGAGATTGCAGTCGCGACATCAGTAACTATTCGTTCTGACATCAGTTTTTGCCTTTTACCAAACTGAACTAAGGATCCTGTTTCTTGAATTTTCTGAATCCTGCTCTTCAATGCATTGAGAGATACTGGGGTTTTACGTAGGTTGTTATGACTTTCAAACTTATAAGAAATGGTGGTTGCACACGACTGATGGAGGTATAACGGCTACATGAATAACATATACTGATGTAAAGACAGATGCATATTGAATCAATCTAACAGTAAAAATGTCCTTCAGTGTTTACTCCCTAAACTGAATTACTGACTGTGCTGTGGTTTACATAACTGAGAATTCCCATTTTCGTATTTTACCACCCTTTTAGACAAATTTTAAATTGTATACACTAGATGAGCACCAGACTTTTCCCTATGAGCACCTTTCAGAACTACTACTTTTTTCCCACAAAATCTTTTTTGCATGTTGTTGTTAGCCTCCTATCAAACATAGTGGCATTCCAGCTGATAAATCGAGCAACAGATGGCTCTGGCAAGTGTCATCTTAAAAAAAAAGCATCCTATATATATATATATATATATGAAGGGGTTAGTATATATATATATACTAGGGTTAGTATATCTGGCAAGTGTCATCTTAAAAAAAAACATCCTATATATATATATATATATATATATATATATAGGATGCTTTTTTTTATATGAATATGATATATATGAATATATTTTATATGATATATATGAAGGGGTTAGTATATATATACTAACCCCTTCAAAAGTTCTATTGGAAGCATTAAGCACATGGTAATTAATACTTTTATTTGTTTCCCTGATTTATATAAAGTTTAATTACCTATTCCCAACTGCCCATTTGAGGAAAATATTTTCCAGCTTTTAACGTAATAATTTCACGTTTCATTATCAACGAACTGAGGCAGTACAACTGAGACCCTAAACAATTTTTCATAGGATGGGATAATATTTTTAATAAAAAATTCTTTAAATTTCTTATAATTTCTTAAAAATTTAATCCTCTGTAGCTCAAGCACAGAAATTTACTGATTTTTTAAATTTTCTTAATGTTATATATTATTACTATTATTATGATATGTTGCAATATTATTATCATTTGTTGCTGCTTTCAGTGAGAAATTAGATTAAGTTTTGAACCGCTGTTTACAAACTACTATAACTACAAATATAAAAATTATTAATTCTCTCTCTCTATATATATTAAATATAAATATTAAATATAGATTAAATACATATATGTCTGTGTGTGTGTAAAATACAAAAAATATGATGGCTTTGCTTTACACAAACAGGCATCCTCTAACTTTTTGGGCATCCTCTAACTTTTTTTAACTTAACTAACTTTCGGGATCTTCCCCCTAGACCAGTACTTTCGAGAACATTCTGGCATGTTATATAACTGCAGTTCTACAGAGGCTGTTCGCACATTTTTTAGACAATGCGTATTGTACTCACAAAACTAAATTACATAAAATTCTTGTGTTTTAAATGTTCTATTTGACATCCCTTATTCTGAACTATCTTTCAACACCCTAATTTCCAGGATAATAATGCCTTTTGAAGTGTCAGAAGAGGTATTCTATCCCATTCCTCCCGAACAGCTTTCCAGAGTCCTGTTAGGGTTTGGGGACGTTTGGATAATGCAGTTTTTAAAAGTCCGAAAGCACAAAATCCATATGTGACACATCGTGAGATTTAGTACGGATATCAGTGAAGGGTATGGCCTTGATACCAGTTTTTTATTCTATAATACCAGTTTTTTGTTCCATTTCTTTTAGGAAATTTACAGTAGATTTTGATGTGTGACTGCTAGCTTTGTCCTGATGGAGTCTCACAGATTGATGGCACTGTGGGTAAAGTGATGGTATTTCATTCAGAAAAGTTGGCGATAAAATATGTTCCTGATAGTATTTGGAGTTAATCTTGACATTTTTTTGTACTCTCTTTATTTTTAACTTGCCATTATAAGAAAAACCAGCAGCAATCATGAATCCCTTAGAAAAACTTTCTTTCAATTCTTTGAACCATGTACTTAAATTTTTTTCTCCTCTTTTAGGATAATAAATGGCTTTTTTTTTCTTACAATCATTTAAATATACCCATGCTTCATCTATTGTGACAATTGTTTTCCATTTTTCTTTGGATAAGTGTTTCTCATATAGAATTCTGCAGCGTGTCCTGTGTTGAGCGATATGTTTAGGAAGAAGACGATGCACATTGCGTTTTTTCGCTTTCTTAAGATTTAAATCAACGTTTATCATTTTGTTTACAGTGGACACCGAGCATTTTAATGATTTTGCAACTGCCCTTTGACTAGGCAGATTTTCTTTTAACATTAAACAACGTACCTTTGCAATAGTCGAAGATGTCCGTTTTTTCTTTGGATACTTGTTTGGAATTTTTGTCCCACTTGAGACTCCAATTTGACTTTTTTCCCCTTTCTTGTTGATGATATTACCTATCGATGCTTTAGATATCACAAAACCATGACTCTCACATAATTTTTGGATAACGGAGTATGCATATTTCTCTTCAGAAAGAGCGTAAATGCAGCCTTCGAACCACTGCTTTGTAAGTTCGCCATTTTGAATAAAAACAAAACTTTCAAGCCACAGACGATAATTTTGACTTTTAAAAACATAGTACAATTGCAATTACTTCTTTTGCAGCAAACGAGTTTTTATTACCGCTTACCAAAACAGTCTAAAAAATGTGCGAACAGCCTCTGTAAATACTGAGTACAGGCCATTTTTTCATCAGACTGCTTTCCTCTACTGCTGCTCCGAGACACTGCTGTTGCCCTTCCCCTTCATCTTCCCTTTGTTAGAACAAATTATGATGTAGAGTTCTAAAATTTAAATTAAATCACCACTGGATATATAAATTGGAGAATTTCATCTAAAAGAAAAATGATCAGCTGTCTGAATTGAATAAAGATATGGAGCTAAAAAGTTAAATTCTTCCGTGTTGTCATTTTGCTGCATTCAACTCGGCCAATCAATGCCCGAACTCTGATGCCAAGCTTCATTATTCTTGCGACTATCTGCAGAAAATCATCATATATACCAAGGGTGGCCAAGACGTCAACCGTGAAGACATTTTAGGTAGTCCGCGCGACCATCCCGATAAAGACATCGGATATAAACAATTTAATTTATGACTAATGACATAGAATTAATGAATTATTTAAAATAAAAATTTACTACAATTTATACTTTAAAACCTAAAACAAACTGCACAAAGTAATACAATGAATTTGTCGTTTTGCAGTCGAGAATTAAACAGAAACAACTTGACAAAGTGGGATGTTTAGATTATATCCAGTAGCCGGCACGATGATAGCGATGCAGCGAGTCGACTAGTCTACCCGACTAGCGTCTCAAATCAGAATGGCCGTAAAACGGCTCCTTACGGAACAGACATTATGTGCATGCTCACGGACAAGGCGAAATATGCTTTCTCTTCAAAGCCTACCAATGATCGGCCAGCTATTACATTTGGCTATTATTTTCCAATTTGTGTAGATTTTCGTTCGCAATTATCGTATTCATTCTAAACAATGAACAATATTTTTAGTCCAAAGGGATTTAGTCCCGAAGGATTACTTTCGTTTGGGCATTTTGCGTTGTTTCACAAGAAACGGCGTATCACTTTTCAATTTAGTGCTTATGTTTCTTTGTTGTTTATTTATTTATTTTTTTTTGACATAGCTTTCTCTTCAAAAATCGTCTGCGTTCGTTGCACGGGAAAATAAAAAATTTTAATTTAGGAATTTTAATTACAGTTCTAAATAAATAGCCAAATAAATGTAAAATTCGTAACAATATTCTCTACAACTTTAACAAATTTTTCATTAACAAACTCAAAGATTTCAAAGCCAGCAATACCAACGTTGTACAGAAAAACATTTTTATCTCCAGCGCGTGAGAGCGTGTACCGAAATTTCTAAAGATATGCACAATTTAAAATTATTTTGCGATATTGCTGTTGAACTGAATTTTACGGTTTAAATGCAAAGAACATTGTATTTAACATATAAAGGTACCACACAAAATGTTAAATAAATGCCCCTTTGGACGTAATTAAAATCTGAAACCTTTCAGATTTCTTTTTTATTTTTTTATTTTTTATTTCCGATAACAAACTATGTTCAGTTTTCGGACCATCACAGAGTAGAACAATCGTTTTTCAAATCTTAGGAAAGCATTTGAGAGAAGAAAGTAGTCGTAAATTCAGTTGCACTAAAATGAAAATGGTAACAGATATCAAAGTTAACAGCTGTGAAGAAAAGATTTCACTGGAATGCATTAAATTTTAGGAGGGTTACAATTAGGAATTTCTGAAATGAACGTGACAGACTTAAAGGTTGAAAACTTATAGTTTAACTTAAGGAAAAAAAATCAAAATTTCAGTGTAATAAAAATCAATCTTTAAATGAAAACTCTGAAAGTATTCTACCTTAAAATTTATGTCATTGGTTTTGAATATTACATTTTCTTTTAATCGTGAATAAAAACAGTTTCTTCTGATAGTGCAAATAAGTGATTAGAATGAATACACTTTCAGTCTGTTAATGTGATGTTCTTCTTCAGCTATTAAATACAGGATTGCTTTAACCATCTTAGAATTTTGGCTCCCAGTTTTAAATGCAGTAGTAATTTTGCAATATTAGTTTTAGAAACAGTTCAGTCATTATTTCTGTTCTGTAAAGCAACTACAGTAAAAGTCTGATAGTCCAGTATCCAGGTTTGATGTTCTCATTAATATGGCACTCTTATGACATTTCTGCTATAAGAAAATGCTTAATAAAATCACTGCTTTTTAAAATTGCTTATTAAAATCAAAACCCAAGGAATGAATTCAAATGAATACAGTATGATTATAATATAACCACTTAATAAAAGGAATGCTACTCCTTACAAAAATCAAATCTCTTTTGAAATTATAAAATCAAAACCCCAAGTTCATGCTTCAAGTTCAGTGATTTTATTCAAAGTCGATTCACTTTCACATGTGCAGGTGTAAATGCTAGAATTTTGTTATCTGGAATTGTCAAAAACCCCAAGTCTGTGTCTCAAGGTCAGTGATTTCATTCAAAATCGATTTATTTTTACAGATGAAGGTACAAATGCTAAAATTTTTCTATCTGGACCAATCATGGGTGCGGGTGGGTTACAAGAGGTTTGTCAGAACTGTCTCAGAACAGTTGGAGGGAGAAGGGGAAACAAAAAAAAAGTAGTGAGGAAAAAATCTGTTTTTTCAGTTCGCCCATCAACATTTTCTATTTTCTTTGGTCATGCTTGGAAATGTCCAAATACAAAGGCTTAAGCTTAAAAGATAAAGAAAAACTGATGAAGCAATATGATGCTTTACCAAAATGCAGCCAACGTGAAGCTTTTGTACAACTTGAGATTTCACAGTCTTTGAACACAAACTTGAATAGATAAATTTTTAAATAACGTTTCATATGCTTATATATTGTATTGATCTGTGTAACATGTTAAAATAATTATAATTTTTCTTAATTAGGATAGCTTTTGTAATCTAGAGAAAAAATAAGTCTTTTGAAAAAAATGTATGTAACTTACATATTAAACAGCATATTAAAAAGGAGTATTAATCTCAACAGCAAGGCCATATGTAATGAGAAAGAGTTATATGTGCATTTCATTCATAAAAATTTATTGATATCTTATATAAAATAAGTCTATATTTAAAAAAGAAAATGAAATACGAAACGCTGGCGAGAAATACAGTACGTTTACCATCACTTGCTGGCGACAGAAAGAAACGACGCATGTGCAGTTCATTTAAGCATTTTGCTCGTAAGGAGCCATTTCACAGCCATTCTGATTTGAGACGTTAGTGTCTACCTGTCACACCCGCCCTTGAGTTTCAGTTCTCAGTTAATCGTCTTACGTTGCAGGTCGCTCGCTTCCTACCACACTGATACAATAATTTGTTGTTTCAACAAGCTGTCTAAAATGACTCAGTCAGTGCTAAGAGAAATAAAACATACCATTATCACAATGAGAGGGAAGATGATTTCTTTTTTGTTAAGGTGAAGGAGAAATGTATTTGTCTCATACGTAACTGAAGTGTGGCACTACCAAAAAAAAGGAAACGTCGAAAGACATTTTAAAACCATGCACTTAAAATACGCTACAGACTTTCCAATCGGCAGTGAACTTTGAGAAGTTAAAGTGCATGAATTAAAGTCGAATTTACATTTACAGCAATCGTTATTTACGAGACCAGGCACCAAAGCTGAAGCAGTAACATTGGCGTCGTTTAAAATTACAGAAGTTTTGATAAAGCGAAAAAAAAAACTATTCGAAGATGGAGAATTAGTAAGAGAAGCTTTCTGTAAAGCTGGAGAAGTGCTTTTCCATGGTTTTAAAAACAAATCTGAAATAATATCGTCAATAAATAATATTTCTTTGTAGCGTAACACTATGATACGAGAGACTGAAGCTATGAATAATAATTTGGAGGATTTATTAAATGACGATTTAAAAGCTTGTAAGTTCCTATCACTTCAATTTGATGAATCCACGGATATTAGTGACATTGCACAGCTATGCATTTTTGTGAGAATGGTTTTCGAAGATATGACTTCAAAAGAAGAGTTATTAACTATAATTCCATTGAAAGGACAAACGAGAGGCCAGGATATCTACAATTCACTTAAAAACTCTATTGATAAGACCGATTTCCAATATATAAATATATAAATTGGTCTCTATTATAACAGATGGAGCTCCAGCAATGGTCGGGAATCGAATTGGTTTTACTGCCTTGTGCAATAATGATGAGAAATTCCCAGTTTTACCAGCTATCATTGCATTATCCATCAACAGGTATTGCGTTCAAAAATACGAAAGTCTAATGATATAATGTAAATTGCTTTTAAAATCGCCAATTCAATTCGTTCAAGAAGTCTTCAGAGACGACAATTTCGGGCACTTTTGGAAGAAACTAAATCAGAGTACAGAGATCTCTTATTGCACACAGACGTGAGAAGGCTAAGCCTTGATGCTTTTTTAAAAAGATTTCGTATTCTGTTACCAGAAATAAAAAATTTTCTACAAATGAAAGGAGAGCACATTACTGAATTGGAAGATGAGAAATGGCTCACGAAACTAGCTTTTCTCTGTGGTACCACTGCAAAACTTAACGACTTAAACCTAAATCTACAAGGAAAGAATAAATGATTAACAGACATGATGAGCGCGATTAAAACTTTCAATGAAACGATAAAAAGGTATGCGTCTCAATTAAGAAAACATGAATTGAGAAACTTCAAAAACATGGAGGAAGAGGGCATCCATTATCCAAACCGAGACTTCGAAGATTTCGCCGAACACTTAGATGTTTTGTTTGAAGAATTTGAAAGAAGATTCGCTGACTTAATTAGGTTGGTATGATATTTCCATTTAATGAAAATGTCAACATTGATGGAGTATCTGAAAAAATAGGACATTTAATAGATACCACATCAGTCACGGTCGATGAAAAAATTATTAAATTAAGATGCAATGCATTTCTTAAATCCAAAGCATCTAGCGATACTGATTTTTGGAAATTAATTCGTGAGGAAACATTTCCAAATATTTAAAAATTGATTTTGTATTTGAAATCATACTTTGGATCGACGTATCTTCGCGAATCTGCTTTTTCAACCATGAACGCCATAAAAACCAAACATAGGTCGTGTTTAACAGATGAACATTTAATTTTGTGTTTACGCACTGTAACAAGATCGTGCCAGCCACAATATGATAAACATGTCACAGATATACAGTGCCAAATTTCAACTAAATGAAGTGAACAGGATTATCAATTTTTGATATAGGAATACTTTGATTATTTTTGTCAGTAAATTTTTATTTTGTAAATATTAATATTAAGTTTTTTTAGAAAAATTAGATAATTTACCATTTTTTCTTGCTACTGAAAATAAATATATAAACATGTACGTTACGTTAATTTAGCTCTGCTATTGGTAAACAGCCTACGATTTTTTAAATGTGTAGTAGACCACGGATCCCAAAAGTTTGGCCACCCCTGACATATACACTGGTTATCATACATTAAGAAAAAATCACAAAAATAGCGATAACTCACCTCAAAAATAAGCCAAACCGTGTAAAATTTGAATATGTTTTCAAGTTAGAGTACCTGAGTAAAATTGCAATATGCAAATTAATGGTGCTGCACTCGGACTCGGATTCCGTCATCTGCATAAAAGTCCATGTTTGAGAGCAAGCCCACATATGTCACTGTGATAGTGACATCAGAAACCTGAGATAGGCAATTCATAACAATGACCTCCAGGCATCATTTGCCTGCAAAACTACGATGGAGAGCCATTGGGAGACTAGAGGGAGGGCAAAGTCAAACAGAAGTGGCCAGATGACTAAATGAGAGTCCTTCTGTTGTTCATAGACTTTGGAGGCAATTTGAAACCACAGATTCGGCATGTAGGAGGTTCAGCCAAGGACGGCCAACTGCTACAATGAGCGCCAATGACAGATATTTGACATTATGTGCAAGCAGGAATAGCTCTCGCTTCCCATGGAACTATCAGTTCCATGGGAACTGCATAATTGAAAGCATCACGCATTGCTGTATGTGCTGTATTGCTTCTAGAGGCATTCATATTCCATATTAAAGGCACTTTTCCTATAGCAAACTGACACCTTCGATTTGTTTATTTTATACATGTGCTAATTTGTATACTACCATAATTGTCTGGTAATTTCTTTTTATGTTATTTGATACCTTACTATGTGTTGCATATTGTGGGTAAGTTTCATAAAGTTCTACACATAACTTTTTCAGTAATTGTGATGTTTGTGATTTTTCCTTAATTTATGATAACCAGTGTATATACATACACATATACACTCACTTCCAAAAGTTGAGCACGGAGAGGAAAATGCTAATTTCCAGAAGCCAATCAGGATTGAAGAGGATGCAATTCGCTCCAGAGGTAGATGGAAGTATGCAAATATGTTAGGTAACAGCCAATCGCGCTTTTACGTCAAGCAATATGCAAAAAAGGCAGTTTTATAGGAAGCCAGGTTAATGAAGGGTTACAGGAGTTGATTTTAAGTGCTGACAGAAGGTGTTTAAAACTTTCATACAATTTGTTTTCAAGACATACGTGTTCCTATGACTTCCAGAAGACGAATGGAAGATTCTGAGTGCTGGCGAGCTGCGGGGCGCATTGAAGTAGGAGAGTCAATCACAGATGTTGCTCTTTTCTACGGCGTCCATCATTATGTAATTTCATGTTTATGGAAACAATTCCAAACCACACAGACAGTTGTCTGAAGGACCATAGCCTGTCGCCCAAGGGTTACAACGCCTACGGATGATCGATATATTGCTATTGTAGACAAGCGAAATCACAGAGCGACATCTATGGTTACAGCGTCCATTGGTAAGGCAATATATACAGCTACTGTACGCCAAAGATTACATATGAATGGATTGTACGCCGAGTATTTTGAGTACTATTTTTCCTCTATCCGTCCAATCAAGTGGGGCACGATTACAGTGGTGCCGGGAACATGTCAATTGTCATGTGTCTGTGTGGGGCAATGTCATGTTTACAAGATTTGCTCTGGAGCCAGATGACAAGCATATAAGGATATGGCGTGAACAACAAACACGCAATCAGTCCCAAATATTACTGAACATCATGCATTCCAAGGCGGAAACATTATGGTCTGGGCAGGGATTTCATTAGGATACCGCACCAACCTGCACATCTTTAAACGAGGTTCTTTGACGGCTGCCTGGTATCGAGATGAAGGCCTAGAACCCATTGCGAGATTATACGCTGCAGCAGTTGGCCCTACTTTTGTTTTAATGGACTATAACGCACGTCCCCATACAGCTGACATCATCGATGACTACCTGGAGAGTGAAGGGATTGCGCATATGGCGTGGCCAGCATATTTGCTCGACCTTAAGCCCATTGAAAATCTTTGGGATGCCCTCGGCTGTGCTGTATCTTCATGTTTACTACCTCCAGCCACTCTTATTGAGCTGGAAACTGTTCTACAAGAATAGCGATTGCTTAATTATGCGGTGGTTGACCACATAACTGAAAGCATGGTCACAAGGTGTAAACTTTGTATACAGATGAGAGGGGATCACATACCCTATTAATGGCCTTTTTTTCATTTTATGCTGTTTATTTTCACTTTAAGTCTCCAGTATGTCATTATCTGATAACTTACAAAAAATTTAATATTGTTTTCATTTCTGTACATAATTTTTTATTTTGTTTTATGTATAAATATATATGCGACTTTCCTGCCGAATACTGCGTCAATCAAAGCAGTATATGTTGATTTTTTTTTGCATTTTACATCTTCGTGCTTAACTTTTTGAAGTGAGTGCATAGAATCAATCAGGAGATGAAAAATAGGAGATGTGCAGGGAAGAAGCATATTTTAATACTACTTGATTCTTTTATACCTCTAAACACTAAAAGTTGGTTGGGAGGTTTTATTCTGACAAACCACAGAAGGGCTATCTGAAAGAGAAGGGACTGTCTATGACACACTCCGAAAAAAGCTAGATGATGTCATAATTCAGATTTGTTGTTATAAAATTCTTAGCTTAAAATCATTCATTATGAGAGGATAGCCCCTTACTATAATCCGATAGCATACAGAAAATAAATAGTTTACTAAGCCCATGACTCTGTTTGTATAAAAGTTTGTAAATTTACGCGTTTATTTATTAATTTGTTTTATGTTATATAATGAAATTACTGTTTTAGTATTTCATCAATTTTCCTTAGTTGTAAGCATGGCTTCCTGTCCAGGAACTGTGCTGCCTAGGATGCACTGTCTTTGGGAATGGGGCAATGTTACGAATTTTGGAAATATGCAAATCATTTTAGTGAAATTATATTTGAAATTGTAGTACCTTTTGCACAATGTAACATGAAAGTCTGAGGATAGCAAGGCTCTGCTGGAAAAATAAGATTATAGAGTAACGTCCATTTAACATTAAGGTAAATGGCTATCTCGGTGAATCGGTGAGACCTCTATATGTATCTATAACCATAACTGGGCCCTATAAGTAACAGTGTATGCCTTCCCATAATTTTGCGGAATGAGAGATGTTAGAAATTTCTCGGCGGTCAGTGAAAATTTATATACATACCATTTGTTGCTGCTTTCCTAGCACAATTAGATTAGGTTTTGAACTGCTTTTTACAAACTACTACAACTACTATACCTACAAATATTCATTTATCCATTCATATATATATATAATCAATCAAGAGATGAAAAATAGGGGATGTGAAGGAAAGGAACATATTTCAGGGTTGACACTCAAACAGGAGAATGAAATTCCCTGACTTTTCCAGGTTTTCCAGGTGTGTTTTAAGAAAATTCCAGTCTATTTGCGTAATGCACTTTGGCTGTGCTAAGAGGTAAATTAATTATGGTACCACTTACAAACACAAAAATTTGCCAATTAGATATGACATATATTATCCTCAAAGCTTACTATTATAACTATAATAGGAGTTGTTTTCTTCACTGAAGAACTGAGATCAGAATCTGCTCAATGTAAATAAAAAAGGTTTTTTTTTTCCCCCTGACATTTTGCAGCTAAACGAAAGAAAGAAATCTATTTAATGATATCTTTAAATAAATTTAGGTATTTTATATTTATTTAGCTGAATTGAGCTGAATTCTACCAAATTGAACTGCAAAGGATCCTATTTCTTCAAACTTCTAGATCACAGCTTTCAATGGAACAATGATACAGAACCTTTATGTAAGGTGTTATGACAATTCACAAAAATGGTGGTTGTGTTCGACTGATGAAGATAAAATATTTTCAACAGTAATGCACAATGAGGTAAAGGTGACACACATGTTGCACCCAACCAAGATTCAGAATGTCTTTTGACGTTCCCCTTTTCTTTACAGACTCAACTACTGACACCGTTGTCCTTATGTAACCGAGAATTTGCATTTTGAAATATTACCTGTCTTTCATGGAAATTTTCAGTTGTGTAGATTAGAACTGTGCCATAATTTTCCCTACTGGCAACTTTAGGAATTAAATTTTTTCAAGAAGCCTTTTTTTCATGTTGTTATTAGTCACCTTACTTAATATGGTGGCATTCCAGCTGGTAGATTGAGCTACAGATGGCTCTGAATGGTCTCAGTTAATAAAAAAGTGATATATATATAGATATGTATGTATAGATGTAGATATATATGTTATTTTTGCAGCAATTATGGTGCATATATTTCCTTAGGCTTATACTTAACCAAACTTATTGCTTGAATATGCATTTTCTAATTTGTATCTGAAATTTTTATAAGGTATTTTCTCCCTCCTTCGACCATGCCTTCGTGGAGTAACAGTAGCACACTCGTGGCATATTCAAGAGTTACAGGTTCAAGTTCTGGCGAGAGCATTCCCTATTTTTCCCATCTTCAGCATAAAAAATTTTAATGACTGTACAAATGACACCCGAACTGAAAGGTGGTGGAAAATAATTTGTCACCACCAGGATTTCGCGATTCTGTTCCCTAATTCCCAGTCTGCTTTTAAAAGGGGGTATATAAGGTATTTTCTCCCTCCTCCCAGCATGCCTTCGTGGTATAACAGTAATACACTTGGCGCATATTCGAGAGGTTCAGGTTCGAGTCCCTGTGAGGGCATTGTACATTTTTCGCATCGCCAGCATAAAAAATCCTAACAATTCTACACATTCTTTAGTAGAATTCTTCAAAAACTATACATTAAAGAAATTATACAGTTTTCTTAATATACTAACAGAAAAAAAATACTCATTATATTTAGGTTTATACCTTATGTTAACTGTAAAAAGGAGTAAGAGCTTGAATTAAATTCAGCAAACATCCTTCACAGTCTACTCCTTTTTTCTCCCAATATGTTTTAGCCTCACTGGAATGGTTTTGACTAAATCAAGAACCATTTAAATTAATGCTATAATTAACAAGTTTTGAAAGAATTCTCACGTAACTCTGCTTTGATTTATTATAAATGACAATAGCCTAAGAACCAATGACTAATTACCTGCTACAGTTTTTGTGTCCTTTATGGTGAGGATGGAGAAATGGCTGTCCCTACCTAGGATGATCTGGCAGCTGCCAGTTATTTACATAAGTTGTGAGGGCTAGGAAGATTAAAAGTGCTACTCCATGTGTTTTTGAATTGCTGAGGAAAAAATCTTAGCAGAATAGTAACAAAGACAGCAAACATTTTGGCAGTATTTTTAGTTAATATTTGAATAAAATATGTATTTGTTTCAGAATGTTGGAGCTTGCATTC
>KK113026.1:195996-226589 GCA_000611955.2 Stegodyphus mimosarum | reverse complement strand
CTACTAGTCTATATAAATCATGCTAAAAGGAAAAATATACACTCACAATTTTTAATTTAAAAAAATAAAAAAGTTTGACTCTGCATGAAATTATTATTTACAATTGATATAATATACAATTAAATGTTAATGTACCTGAAAGGAGGGGAAAAAAAACTAATCCGTGGATTTTTTCAATAGGTTTTGTTTTGCTACCACAATTAAATACTGGTTCCTAAAGAGTACAGCACATTTAAGATATTTTATATATAAATACTAAGAAATATTTTACCTTCAGTAGCTTTTTTACCCTCCTTTTAAACATAAATTAGCAAACTGATTTAAAACCAAAATTTCATAAATCAAAAACAAAACTGCAATAATTTAAAAAACGTGTTGCGATTTTAGCTGATGTACTGTATTTCAGAATTATACTACATGACATAGCCCTCAATTAACCCAGTAATGTTCAAGGATATAGCCTAACAATAATGAGATTTTGTCATTTATTTTCTTCTTTGAAAACTTCTAATATTCTTAATTTTATCTGAGAAAGATTCTTACAAACATACAAATTATCCTTATAAAGTTATTACATACTGCTCTCAGACATTTTACTTGTTTGTTTACAGTCTTATTGTCTACTGTTTCAGTTTAGTTTTACCCACATTCAAAAGAATTTCTAACTTCAATAAAACAACATTAGACCACTTCTATTCATACACAAATTATAGATGATACATGAAATCTGAAACAAGAAATGTGAATCTGGGTAGAAGAGATTTAGTGGTAACATGAATATCATTCAGTCTGCATGGGATAATTTTGACAAAACCTACAACAAACCTTTTAAAGATGTATTATTTCACATATCAAAGGTCAATAAAGTGTTCGCTTACAATGAATGAGGCTTTTACTACTACATCTTAAATTAAAAAAAAAAAAAAATTACACAGATGTTTCAGAAGGCTTATACTAATAAAAATGAATAATTTCCACATCCTGAATGCATTAATTCAAACCAAAATCTTACAACAGAAAATAAATGTGTGCTTGATGCACCAACAATATTAACCAAACATAACACAGGAACCACCATGGTTTCATTGTGGTTACCATTTTTTATCTTGAAAACTTGTTTCCTGCTTTCATTAGGTGGTAGCAAGGCACTATGAGCTGTACAGTGCCCCATCTAGTAAAAACAAATTAGTACCAGTATTACACATTACTTTTAAGTGATGAGCAAAAGACAAAACTGAAGATTCAAAAAGCGTATCAGATATTGTCCTTTGATTTAGCATAATAATTTTGGATAGAGAGCAGCAGAGACAAGTTAAAAGATATGCGGCATATATGGCAATAATGCAGTATTAGACAGACATGTCAGTATTGGTTTTTTAAAGTTAAATCTCTCTATCTAATATTATCTTTGTTTAACTAATTTAGAAAATTACTTATGACAACAGTGGAGGCTGTTTACATTTTTGTTTCGAGCTCGTTCTTTTTATGAGATAAATGGCTTCAAGTTGCATTTCATGTGTATTTGATAATTAATGAGTACTATCTTACGTCATTTATATTTTTAAGTGTTGTTTTGAGATGATAAAACTACAGCTGTCAGTTATTAGACTTGTAAATAAACTGTTTGTGTTGTAAGGAAATGTTTCATCGAATAACGGTTTACACTCATTTTTCCATTACTAATTCTTCTGATGTTCAATGGCAAAACGAGACATCATGGCGTCCGAGGACAAGACGCGACTTCTTTTTACAAATGAGTGAAAGATACTTTTATATTTTGTTTTTATTCTTTATTCATTATGGAAACTGTATTGAAAGATAGAAAACAACTTAGAAGGTTGTTTACTCGAGCTTGTAATTCTTTTGATGAGGAAGAAATTAACCTGAATTATGTTGAGAAAATTAATAAATTAAAGCTAATTGAAGAGAAAGCTTTATTAATGATAGCATGCGAAGAGAAATATAAATAACTGTTGTATTCTGAAAATGCTTCCAATTCCGAAATAGAGAAAGTGGTAGATGAGTCAAAAACATAAATGGATTGCTGGAGATCTTTAAAACAGAAGCTAGAAACACTAGCGGGTAAACAATTATCTTCTAAGAATGAAAGTTTGAATGTTATTTCGCAGCCAAACACTTTATTGCATTATCGAAAAATAAAATTAACTACTTTTGATGGTAATGTAAGAAATTGGCTCTACTTTTGGGGGCAATTTAAAAAAATTGATTGAGACATTAATATTGATTTTCACGATAAATTTTCATATTTATCTCAGGCAGTGGAAAAAGGCAGTCCTGCCGAAGAATTAATTAAGAGGCTCTCCACAGGTGGTGATAGTTATGAAAAAGCTTTAAAACAGCTAAAAATGCGTTTTGGTAGAGAAGAATTATTAATTCAAGTATACATCAGAGATTTATTAGCATTAGTTCTTCAAAAACAGAACTGTCCTAAAAATTCTTGAAGAAAATTGTTTGTTCAACTTGATAGTAGACTTGGTTCACTTGAACTATTAGCTGTTACAAGGGAAAAATATGCTGCCATGTTATTTCCTCTAGCTGAATTATCGTTATCTGAAGAAACTCTTGTTGCTTGGGAGCGCTACAGATCTGCTCATCGTAGAGTTTGAGAAGTGAGTCCAGATGATTCAAATCAAAGTAGAACTATAAATGAGAAAAGTGATTTAGAGTGTATTTTAGAATTTTTACAAGATAAAGTTGAAGCTGAAGAACACACTTTTCTAGCCTCTCGAAGTTTTAACTTCACTTCAAAGTCACTTCAAACTTCACTTCAAAGTCAAAAGCTGGAGTAAAATATAGTAATTTTTCCAATTAGAAAAAAGGGATTTATAAAAAAATTTAAGAGTGGAAAGTTTTCAAATGTACCTAGTGCGACAGATCTTCTAACTTCATTTCAGGTGTCAAAACAGTGTATATTCTGTTCTAATTCACATTATTCTGGAGATTGTCTAAAAGCAAGAAAAATACCTTTAAGTCAGAAGGAGTCACTTGTTCAACAATCTCACAAGTGTTTTTTATGTTTAAAATCTGGACATTCAATCAAGGACTGAAACTTGAAAGCTGGTTGCTTGTGTTGTGGTAAAAAACGCCATATTCTTCTATGTAGGAAAATGCACCAAATAACTGTGCCCCAAAACAAGGAATCACCCGAAGTTGGAAAGAAAACTGAGATTAGTGGTGAAGTGGATCAAGGTTTTTCTAACTTATTTTCGACTCCAGACATAATGTTGCAAACATTCAAAGTTATAATTAGAGGTAATGGAAAAAATTTGTCGCAAGAGCTGTTATTGATATAGTTTCACAGCGATCGTATTTGTTATGAAGTTCAGCTCAAGAAATGAACTATGAACCTCAGAATTGTGAATATTTGCAACACTCTTTATTTGGAGGGGAAAATTCAGGGGTATGCAAGCATGATGTATACACTTTGTATTTATCAAGTGTGCACGGGAATTATAATTGTAACTTTAAAGTTCTTAGTCAACAAATTATTTGCAAGTCAGTGCCACCTATTGTCAACAAACTTTGTCTAAAGGAGTTAGTTGCTTATAATATAAATATTGTGGATGACTGTGAAGATCCTACTGAAATCTTTATTGGGGTTGATGTAGATGAAAAACTCATGACAGGTGGTCGTCGTGAGATACCTTGTGATCTCGTACCCATAGAAACAAAACTTGGATGGTCAGTTATGGGACGAATGCCCAATATTTGAGAAGAGAGTGTACCTCATCATTATTAGTTATGTCCCTGTTGTCTACAGTGGAGAGGATAACAGATTTATGGATCTTGGATACATTTGGCATTACTGACCCATCAGTCAAGAAAAGCCAGATGGAACTGCAAGAAGCTACTTGATTACATTTCCTAAATACAGTCCATGTAGTAGATAATCGTTCTGAGGTTGATTTGCCCTGGTTGGAAGATGATCCACCACTGCCAGATTATTTTGATTTATCTGAGAGGAGACTGAACAAAACTGTTAAACGTCTTAAAATGGAGTCCAATTATGAAAATGTTTTTAAGGAATGGCTAGAAATTGCTAACACCAATTCAAAGATTGTACCCACTTGAAGTATTCAATGATGATCCCATTATTGAGAAATTTTCAACCCAGAAGTGGGAGACGAAACTTGTCAGAATTTTGATTCTGATGATGTGTGTGTATCTGAACCTCAGATTCAAAAGATTAGGGCAGGTCGTACAGTCAAAGTACCTAAGAGACTGGACTTATGAACTATGTATAATTTTTCTTCTGTAACTTATGAACAATTTGTAATTTTCTTTTGTAAGTTGAATTTTTTAAGGTAAAAAGTTAACTTAGGTGGGAGGATGTTAAGTTGAACCTCTATCTAATATTATCTTTGTTTAACTAATTTAGAAAATTACATATGGCAACAGTAGAGATTGTTTACATTTTCGTTTTGGGCTCATTCTTTTTATGAGATAAATGGCTTCGAGTTGCATTTCATGAGTATTTGATAATTAATGAGTATTATCTTATACCATTTATATTTTTAAGTGTTGCTTTGAGATGATAAAACTACAGCCTGTCACTTATTAGGTCACTGTCACTTATTATTTTAAATGAACTGTTTGTGTTGTAACAAGATGTTTCATTGAATAACTGTTTACACTCATTTCCATAACTAATTCTTCTGATGTTCGAAGGCAAAACGAGACAGGTGTAGTGCTTTTTTAATGGTGAAAAGTAGCCTGAAAAACAAGCAGGACATGGAAGACATTGGAAACTGAAAAATGAGAACCTGTTGAAAGCTATAGAGGTTTACAAGACTGAAGCATCAAAACAAATGGAAGAGTTTTGCATTTATAGAATAACATACGGCAAGCAAATTCAAGCTTTGGGATTTGTGGAAAATTTGGCCACTTGACACCACATTAGTAATTGGAAAGAGATAAGCAAATGGGAGAACTTTCATATTTCAAACATTTCCCAGCAAAGATCACTGTGATTTTTTTCCTTATGTTAATTGGCAATGAGAAATCAATTTTCAACAAGAATGTCAAATGATGCAGGATTATTTTTAGGCCCGGTAAATCTCTAAGAAACTACAGCAAAACAAGGATTACATCTTCAAAAGGTTCTACTTAGATTTTCGTAGGAATTCACAGGATTGGTCTGTTGAGAGTTGCTATTACTGAATCAAATGTTAAATAAGGAGATGTACTGCCAGCAGGTGGACCATCATCAAGATGCCTTGACAGAAAAGCTCCCATAAATCGATGTAAGACCCCATACATGCGTCTGGTCTCAAACAAAGTTATAATGATTTGGTGTAAACTCGTAATACTCCTCCTATATTTACAGAATACTGTTCTGACAGATTACTACTTCTTTTAGCCATTACAGAAAGTTTTCTTCATGAACAGAAAGAAGTACAATAAGGCTGAGGATCTTCGGAGTATGTCACAAAATCTTTTCAGCACCAGAGAAGAGGAATTATGTAAGAAGGGGGTGGAAGCGTTGTTGAATAGATAGCAGCTGGTTATAGAAAATAATGGAGAATATACTGTAGAATGAGAGATAATATGTTCTTCACTGAAAGCTGGAAGAACTTTTGCACACATACAGTGATAGTTGGCGGATTTCGCGGCATACAATCGTAAAGGTTATCATACGAACATATGGTCAAACTACACCATCTTGCTAACAAGAAAATTAAATTCTAAAATCAGCTAAAATACCACAGTGATGTGTGATTACTAAAGTTAAGATAAAATAAAACTGAATCGGATAAAAAATGATAAAGCAAAGTGAAATAATACACTGAATGAATATAGATAAATCGTATGATGAAGAGAGGTGTGAAATTATTCACGAGGCGAATACAGATATATAACCAGGTAAAACATCATGCATGAAAAACATTTAAAATAAGTTTACTTTAAAGCCACTTGAGAGTAATTAATAAAAACCAGTATATCTTCAATACAAAAATGCAATAAAATTAATGTCTTGTATGATGAAACAATCAGAAGTTAATAACAACTATACAAAATACTTCACTGAAAGTCAGTTAAAATAAGGACATTCCACTAAAATGTGACATATCAAAAGTATCGAATTATTCTTACATCAAACAGGTGCACACTAGGCTTGTATTAAGTAACTCTGTGTAGCTTGAGAGTGGCCAATTACAAGTTGTGTTAAAAGAAATTCTTACCAGTTTCTGTTAGCCTCCCAAAATTATATTCTAAGCTTTAAACCTATCTTCTTGTTATATAACTGAATGTCCCAGAGTCACCAGCCATTTAATCAGGATGTTCTGCTTGATGACAATACTGGAAGAAAGATGCCGATTGGGCAGTTCAACATCGGATTTCGTTGTGGCTGCCAACTTAGAAATTCAACAACTATAGAATTCTGAGTGTTGGGAACTGTTTTTATACCTCTTAGTGCTCTAAACAAGTCAATATAAATTATGCACCTTCTCCTGCATAGCTTAGATATGAAGGAAAGTTCATAACATGCAGTAGTTAATTCAAAGGTTAGGACTAAGCACAAAATCACACAAATGTTATCCCTCCATATGATTGCCAATCCCAAAGCATGCTGCAACACGGTTAGTTACATTTCACCTATCTGTATATGTGTCTACAGACACATATATAATATATATGTATGTGCGTGTGTACATATATATATACATATATATGTCTGTGTGTGTGTGTATATATATATATACAGACACAAACACATTCTTATGTATGTCCATTATGTACCTGCTATATTTCTATCTATGTTCAAGAAAAAGTTGTTCATTTGAAAGATCTCAATAGCATTTCTTTTAAGATGGGAGAAATCATCATGAAAATGGATATGCACACACTCCGAAGGTGGGATTTAAAAATGCTTTGCTGCTTGAAAAATGTATATACAATGGTCATGCCGTATTGTTCAATCACTACGTGACCTTCAAGAAGATTCTAAGAACTCTATTTCTAACAACACTTAGAAGGTGATGCTTCAAACAGAGTCCTTATGATGAACACGATCTAGTTTCAGAACAACATTGTGCGGATCCATAAACTACTGAGCTGCAATTAAATCTTGAAAGGACAAGTGTTCTAAAAATGTGAAGCAAAAAGCAATGGTCGATATCCCAAGGAAAATTTGGCGATATTTAGCATAGGAATTTAGAAGATTTAGCACTTTGAAGTGTACATGGACATGCAGATGGAAGTTTAGATTATAGTTGAACAACACTCCTAAAACCTTCACTTTGGATTCAACTGAAATCAATGATCCATGAAGATTCAGCTGAGGCTCGAGATGGTGATCTAACTTATTACAAAATGCAAACAGTTTTGTTTTCAAAGCATAAATCCTTGTTTATCTGACCATTTCTGGATAGAGTAATTTGTTTCCCAATGTATCTCATATCTGCACCATGACCACTTACTTGGAGGTCATCAACATGTAATGATCCTAAAATGGTTAGTTCCTTGAAGTTCCTTTAATACAGAATTTATTTTTATACTAAATACAGTAATGCCCAGAGCCAGCCTTCTTCAGGAGGCACATTCTCTTCTTAAGACTTCTGACCGTATAAACAGCCAATCCTCACATGAAGTCTTTGCTCTCAAAAGGTTCTGAAGGAAAATAGGCAGGCTGCTGCACAAGTCACTGGCTTGAAAATCATGCAGAATACTGTATGTCCATGCCTTATATGAAGCTTTTCCTATGTAAATAACAGAGACAAAATGGTTTCTTTTGTTAAAAGCTTTACAAATGGAACATATTATTGAGAAACCCCTCTGACAAGGAAAGATTACATTATTTTTTAGACAGAAATATAAGACTTCAGAGCTATTTACTATTTTATGAAACAGCTTGCAAATGCAACTTGACAGTTGATAACTGGAGGGATTCTTCAGGTCTTTCTGTGGCTTGGTTATGGGAATGACAACTGTCTTCCATGCAAATTGGATATAGATGCTTGTGCAATACTGTATTATAAACAGTGTGAAGGACAGCCAATGACTTTCAGCATAGATGCTTCAGCATTTCATGACTAACACCATCTAGACATCTCGGCTACACGTTTTAAACAAAGCTTGCTTTAGGTTAAGGATAGTAAAACCGCTATTATAAAGTTCCGAGTTCGACGAGTTGAATGCATAGGGATTTATATTCGAATGTAGCTTAACAGAAAAAAGAAATTGGTGGCAGCAGAGGTGTCACCAATAGCGTGGGCAGTTTCTTCTGTAGTATTAATCCCTCGACCATCTTCTTGCAGAAAGAGAAATGAGTGATTTTTATATATTCTTCATGTTTTTCTCTTTCTCATACTAGTTCAGTTCATGTACAGGTTCATGTACTAATGACATTTAGGATAACTCTGCCATCTTCTTTACTTGTGCTGGGCTTGGTGTTTTTTTTGAAGTCAACAATGTTTAACAAGATGAGGCACCTATGAAACACACCTCAGCTTATCTGTTTCTTGGCATTTTCAATTTCAGAGTTTTTAATGTTTTGGTAGTTTGGTTGATGTCACTGGAATACAGACTGCTTAAAATATTATCAGTAATGGGTTTAACTGTATCACTGAAAGTATATCTTTTACCATTTCTTCCGTAAGCTTTGCAAGAGATGAGAAGCTCTCTGCTATGAAGCGTAAAATAAGTGGGATCTTCATATGGGGAGTTACTCATTCCCAAAACAATGAAATACAAAAATGAGAAAATGATCACTATCACAAGGATCATTCTCAACAGTAAATGTCCAGAAGGGCAAAAGAGATGGTGAACAGATGGCAAGATGCAGAGTATAAAAGGTCTCTGCAGATTTACAGAAGTTGGTACTTTGTCAATTACTGAGGCGATAAAGGTAGTGACCTTCGATTATTTACTGAATCTGTCTGCCTCGAAGATTTCTGTCTGTATTTCTCCAGAGCAGACTATAGTCAATTAAGTTCCCTATTATGATTAAGGTTTTAGGCAGCTGCTCGATTAGATCATTTAAATATCATTGATCAATGTGATGATCTGAAGGCAAGCAAATAGTAAAATCTGAAACAAAGTACGGAAATTTTTTTATACACCAACAGCTTGGTGCCAGGCTGTCAAATGAAGAAGACTAGTCAAGTGTGGTGAGAAGATCTACAATTCAACTACTATACTCACATATTCATACCAGATTATCTTTGCTATGCCTCTAAAGCTTACCTTTTTGATCAGGTTTTGACACAGTTTCTGGCACTGCCAAGCACATAGGATGATGTACATCAACCATATTTTTATGTTAACAAGATTTTGTTAGAAAGCAAGGCAATTCCATAAAAAGAGGGTGGCAACTATGCAAGCTATTTTTTGGAGGGGTGTTATTTTTTGGTTTTAGATAGAAGCAGATGCTTTGAGATGCCCAGTCCTTGTTTCACATGCATCTCAGAATCCAGATGTTCTGAACTACTGTTGCCAAAGGATCTAACACTTGCATATCTGAGACGTTTTGTAATTTTCTTTTTTCTCTTAATATTTTCAGTTTGCAGAGATTTTATTTCTTTATTATTTGGCGTTTTTGCTACTGGTTTCTGTGCTATGTTTTCTTGTAAATTTTGGGTTGGCTGTTTTATTTGTATACATACTGTTGCTTGTGTACCCATTGATTTGACAGATGTCATTGCATTAGCATAAGAGATTTTTCCATGCCCGCATTTCGTCTACTAGTCGTCTCACCTCTGCATATGAAACATTTATCAATATTAGACAATTCAGACTTAATTTTCAAGTTTCTACTTTGGTACAGTCAAGAGAATGCTGTATGCTTCCTCTTCACAGTTTGCACATAGTCACTATACACTGCAATTATTGCTATCGTGGCATTCCACAGGGCAAAGTATGGATCCGAGTTTGCCATGACAAACATCTTTGAGTGGCTAAATGCTGGCCTTGAAAACATCGCTATGGGTCTTGCACGGCAGTGCCAGTAACCCAGCCTTAATACTTTTGGCAGATCTGGCGACCTGAATGTCAAGATCACATATTTTGTACTTATGATTGACCTTTGCACATATTGATCCACCTATCAGTACAGGCATTCCGGTCAGAAAACTAGGAGATAAACTTCCTCTTCTAATACAAAGAGAAAGTTGATTTTTGAAACTACACTTCGACAATAATTTGATGCTTTGTGCTCTGAAACACTTACATTCATTTGCTCCCTTTTTTTTTTAATCCAAGAAGGAAATCAGATTGTTGATGCAGAAGCAGTTTCAATAAGATCTCCAGAAAGTAACCACTTGATGTTCTTTGTTTCCCCAACATAGAGACTGCATACATTTATGTATCATGGAAGGTGACACTTCCTGAAGCTCAAAGTTATTGATAGCAAAGAATTACGGTAGACTTTTATCAGGATTTGCATTTACATCTGTCTTCAGTTTTCTGGATAGACAGGCATTTTCATTTTCAGCATTTTGTTGAATTTTAAAAGCCATAGTTTAAAGAAACAAAAGACTTGGACCTGGTGGCTCTACCCACCATTGATTCCAACAAGGGGATGTAGACTCCTGTGCTAGTGCAAATCAGGCCTATATGCTCATTGAAGCCTCATGACTGGCTTTCCAGAAAACAGACATCTTTGACTGCTCATCCCCAAGGAACTGATAAAAAGTGAAAAGCCAACTGACAATAGCAAAGACACCTAAGTGCCTCGTATTCCAATCTGACCAGAGACCAAAGACTTGCCCCTCAACTTCCAGGGTTCTACTTTCCAGCCTTACTGGTTGCCATGCACAGCAAATGCATGGGCAGTTTTTTCTCTATGAGAAGCTAGAAACAGAAGGGTTGCATGAGCATATCACTTTGAACCCCTTCCTCCAAAAAGGAAACTGTAAGAGAGAAAGAAAGTGTAAAACAGAAGACAAGAAAAGATGAAAAGGACAGTTCACTGGAATTCCTGGAGTCCTGAATCCAGTGTTCACTAAGAAAGTTATCCTCTGAAAGAGCACACACACAATAAATTACTTCAGTTCTACTTACAAAACAGCAACTAATTTACTCTTAAAAGCTGCAGCTCTTCTTTTTGTAATGACTGCCTACATCAGTTGAAATATAGGATGTACAAATAAGTTTTGAGGGATTTACAGAAAATAGCATACTAGTATTAAATACCATTGCATAATCTTGTAAGTATATTCATATTAAAGCATCAGCATTTCCGTCTAAAAATCAGTCTGTTTCATTTCTTTGAAGTGTAAAAAACAAACCTCTTTTGCGCTCAACCCATGTCTACCTTTGTACCAACAAAACAAAATTTGCAAGAAGCACTTCTTTTTTGTTTAATTTGAAGAAAAGTGCAGCTGATGGACATCGATTGATGTGTGAAGAATATAGGGAGCATGCTCCATCAATAAAAACACATGACAAATAAAGTTTGAAGATGCAGAGTTGGAGGGGTTATTAGACGAAGATTGATGCCAAACTCAAGAGGAGCTTGCCAAAACATTGGGAGTGACTTAACAACCGATTTCAAAGCGTCTCAATGCCATGCATGTGGTGCAAAAACAAAGAAATTGGGTTCCATATGAACTCAAGCCAAGAGGCGTCGAACAGCGTTTTTTCATGTGCGAACAATTGCTCCAACAGTAAAATCGGAAGGGGTTTTGCATTGAATCATGATGGGAGGCGAAAAATGGATCTACTAAACTCAAGGTGCAGAAAATCGTGGGGTCAGCCTGGCCATGCATCAATTTCAATGGACAAACCGAAGATTCATGGCAAGAAGCTAATGCCGCGCATCTGGTGGGATCAGCTGAGTGATCCTTTACGAGCTACCCAGCCTTACGAAGCCACCACCGAGGAAGGTTACAAATAACAGTTGATGCAATTGAGCTGAGCATTGACGCTCAAATGCCCCCAATATGCCAAAATGACAAAGTGATCTTTCAGCACGACAACACTCGCCCACATGCTGCAAAAGTCGTCACAGTGGAAGTGCTTCAATGAGATGTTCTACCCCACTTGCCGCATTCACCAGACATTGCTTCATCTCCAGTTGTTCTGGATGATGATTCATGACTTCCCCGAGCAGCACTTCACTTCATACGAAGAAGCCAAAAATTGGATTGGTTCTTGGATTACCTCAAAAGTCGAATTTTTTAAATGCAAAATCTGTATGCTACCTGAAAGATATAGAAAAGTCGTAGCTAACAATGGACAATACTTTAAATAAAATATATTTTTCCAATTTCTCTGAATAAAGCTTCAAAATTAAACTTATTTATACACCTAATAAACTCAATAATCTGATCTGTGGATGATTTTAACCTACAGAGTCTAGACTGAAAATTACTCACACGCAAATGATTTTTTTATCTGCAAAAAATATTCTCTTTCTGCAACTTTCCTTCATAATGACACATTTTAAAAATAATCAGTATCATACATAACAGAAAGAACAGCATAATTTGCTACTGAATATTTTTATGTTTATTTATCATTTAATCAGCACTGCCCTTTCCAAACTTATGGATACAAAGCAAGTAGAACTATTATTTGAAAATTATGTCATAAACCTTCCTGAAAATACGTTTTAGTGTCTCTCGCCCTGTGCATAGTATATGTACTCTGTGCATGGATAGATATATAGATAGATAGATATATGTGAAAGCCTTTCTGACATAAAACAGACCAAAAGATCAAAAGGAAAATTAACTTAGTTTAAATTTCATCTTAAGGACTTCCATGACCTTGAGGAAAAAATAGATTTGGCTATTATTTTGCTTTAGATGCACCCTTTTTTCTACATGATTGACAACAAAATATTAGCGTTTTCCGAATTCCTGAAATTAATATTGCCCAAAATATTTCTTAGTTTTAAATCACAGGGGCATAAACAAAATTTTTCATAAACAAAGTCAGATACAATAAATGTTTAACAAATGTTAGTACTTATTTCATTCTCATTAACTTCTGGTTATATTAGATCCCATCTCACCATTTTTGAGAGTAATAAACTGTATAGAACATTATGCATAGAAAAGATATATTTACGAAATGTTCACTTGAAGTCACTTTAAAGTTAAGACTTCATAAGTGAACCAGTAGGCCAGATGGTATTTTTTATTTGAAGTATAATTCTACAAATGAGAAATTATATCAGTTAACATTACCGAAAACAATTTGAACTACAAATGATTACTGTAACATGAATCTACAAATCACAAGTTACAAGTATTACTCTATGACAATATAATTAGTCACAATAAAATTATGTTAAGAATACTTGCCTAGGTATCTACTGGGTGATGTATACATTCCATGCCACTGTCCTATTACATTGTATATTACAGCAGCTGAATAACCAGCTAATTCAGAATAAACGAGCTAAAAATGAAAAGTAGATAGATTACGGATCCCATTAATTCTCAGATGTTTCCTTCTGAATAGAAATCATATTTGAAAAAAATATTATGTTAAAATTTCATTATTCAAAGTAATGCTCCCATGAAATTAATAGTTTAAATACATTTAGAAAATGATAATTTTTTATTTTCAGTTCTAATTTTCACATATATTTGCATGTGGTAATAAAAGTTAAAAATACTAGATATAGCAACAAATGTTCATAACATTTGCCAACCTGAATGCATAAATTGAAACAATGATCTTGAAGCAGAAAATGCATACTTGCTTTAAATCAATAAGAATAAAAACACTTAACATTCTATTTCATGTTATAACATTTGTTACCATATGCAAATTCACACCAGTGCTGAAACACTAAGGGTATTTATTTTTTATTTCCATGCATTACTTTTAAAACAGTTATGCAGAAAATATATAGAACAGAGAGAGCACAAAATGCACATGTGAGGTCCTGATGAAGAAGGATAACCACAGGTTGAAAGAGAGATGGAGGGCAGCTAATGAAACAAAAGAGTCAATGTAGTAAAATATGCTATAGTGTAATGTTCTTATTTAATAAATAAAATTAAAAAGACAAATGTGGCGAAAGCTATCTTATAACAGAAGTAAACATCTGAGGAACTGATACAAAAAGTGAGGAAGCTAATATTTTTAGCATCTCTTCAGACAGTTTAACTGAAATTAAACTAGTAAAGATGATTAAAAATTATGCTTAGATAGCATAAACTTGTAAAAAAATATTGCCATATTTTTGCAACAGAGCTCAGAATAAGAAAATCTTCCACTTAATCACACAAAAAGATGCACTAGATTCTTAATATGCAAAGATATCTAATTCTGCACAGTGATATACACATTTTAGTAAGTTGTCTGATATAAATAAGACTATGTGGTAGAAGAAACAAAAGAAACAGTTGACAATCTAAAATGTGTTACCGAAATGTATCTTCTGCATAAAAATTCTGATTTACGAGGGTAAGTTGAAAAATAAGTTTCCCCTGTCGACTGTGGTCAGAGTTGTGTATGAAAGTCAAAAAATAGAATGAGACATTAAAGATATGTCATACCTTTATTTTTCCACATAGGTACCAAGTACATTGAGACATTTGTCATATCGCTTGATAAGCTTCAAAAAGCCCTCCAGGAAAAAATCAGGGCTTTGCATATGGAAGAAGCGTTGAACGGCTTGTTTCACTTCAGTATTGCTTCCAAAGCGCCTTCCCCCGAGATTTTTCTTCAAAGCCGGAAACAGATGGAAGTCGCTTGGTGCGAGATCAGGACTGTATGGCGGATGGTGTAGGCGCTCCCAACTAAGAGTTGCAATATGGTTTTGCGTTGCCATCGGCGAATGTGGTCAGGCATTGTCATCCAACAGCAGAACGCCAGATGTGAGAAGGCCAGGCCGCTTTTTCTGAATCGCCTCTTTCCATTTCGACAGGGTGTCACAGTAGCGCGTAGCATTGATGGTTCTAACCTCCAAAACGTCCAGCAACAAAACTCCTTGGACGTCCCAGAAAACTGTGAGGAGCACTTTATCTGCAGAGGTAATGCACGAGATGTTCCAGGCTGACCCCCATGCGTTGTTCCTTGTGTGTCGAGGTCAATTGTCGGGGCACCCATCATGCTGACACTTTTCTGAATCGAAGAATGATCGTGGATGATGTTTTGAGCTCGCTCATGTGAGATTTCAAGTTCTTCCGCTACTTCATCGATGGTGATACGCCGGTTCGCTCTAATCATGTCATCCACCTTCCTGACATTTGCATCTGTAGTGGCCGTGAGCGTCCGTCCAGCTCTCGGTATGTCCTCCACTTGCTGACGTCCATCACTGAATGTGCGACACCATCTCCGCACCATTTGCTTCGACATCACACCTGGCCCATAGACTTCCACGAGGCGGTTATGAATTTCTGTTCCTGATACTCCACGTGCCCATTCATAGCGGATAACCGCTCTCACTTCCTCCTTTGACCACGAATTCAAAACGCACCTTCTCTCCATACCTACCGGGGCTCAAATGAGAGGCTGGTCTCCGCTTTGCGCAGGCACTGCAACAGCGCCATCTGCTTGATTTACAGCGACCTCTACCCAATGGTGTATCGGTGACTTGCGTTTTTTCCTGCTGTGTCGCCTTTCGCCCATAGCCGTTCAACGCTTCTTCCATATGCAAAGCCCTGAATTTTTCTTGGAGGACTTTTTGAAGCTTATCAAGCGATATGACAAATGTCTCAACGTACTCGTACGAGAATAATAAAATAAAGGTATGTCATATCTTTAATGTCTCATTCTATTTTTTGACTTTTATACACAACTGTGACCACAGTCGACGGGGGAAACTTATTTTTCAACTTACCCTCGTAATATGGTGTTCAGCATCAAAAGGGCTACTTTTTAACCAGTTTTTACCAAAACGTATTTACATAAGAATGAATTAGATTAACAGCTGCTTTCCAGATCAATAATATGTTTCAACCTCTCCAGTAGTTAACACACACCAAGAATTGCATTTGATTGATTTAGTTCTTTCACAGCTTGAAATAGATAAGTTTACACAAATTGTTATAATATATAACTAGGAAGTTTAAGTACTCTTCAGTTTAGAAAACTAGTCAATATCTAAACATGAAAAATCTGGACTATATGCAGGTTAAGACCATAATGAAATCTTTTGTTTTGTCAAACACTCTTACACTATCTCATAAATATGGGACTGCAAATAAGAACCTAAGCTGTCCATAAAATTTGCAAACCAAGTGACCAAATTATTTTCCACACACGACAGATAAAAATGGACCACGAATGGCAAAGAAAACAACCCCGTGAATATCAATGGCCATAATCAGCATTACTTTAGGAACATGAAATACTTTGAGCTATAATGTTTGATGACTAGTCATTTATATGATTACAAATAATTAACTTATTTCTATATATACATTAAAATCTAAGTTTCACTAATTGAAAGTGTCTTCTGAAGTAAATATGGACGTTTAAATAACTCATTTACCACATTTACTTCGATGATAAGATCCCCTTCATTAGTTATATATTTGTTCAAACATTTTAGGGCCTTATAAATGGGTATTTTAGTAAAATAATTTGCAGAATAGGAAGAAGTTTCATTATCATACAATGATTACTTTGTTTATAAATAAAGCACACAGGTACTCGCGGTATATATGTATAAATACTGTACAATTCTTACTAATTATAATAGCCACATAAGGTTAGCCATTTCATTTTAGGCTTGCATCTACTAACACTGATATGCCTGAACACAAATAGGTAGCAATGTATCAAACTTTTCCTAAATTTTCTTTCAACATGGTAACAAAACACTGCATCTAATTAAGCAGCTTGCCTTTTACTCTAATCAGAACCAAATGAATTATAATCGAAACCATACCTTTATCAAATATTTACTTACATTTTTATTTCTTAAAGTATATCTCAAAATATAGGATGATTCTTATCATCGATCTTATATTTGAGAGTGCCCTATTTTTTTAGTAAACACGTTATTAGTCCAAAGGGATTTAGTCCCGAAGGACTATTACTTTCGTTTTGCGATTTTGCGTCGGAAACACAAAAACGGCGTATCACTTTTCAAATTGTTGCCACTAAATGTTATCGCTCTGCATTAAATTTTAAAAAATGAAAAATCTGCATAAATGTATGCATGTTTTTTTTTTTTTGACGTAGCTTTATCTTCAAAAATCGTCTGCATGCATTGCACGGGAAAAAAAAAAGAATTCTAATTACAGTTCTAAATAAATAGCCAAATAAATTTGAAATTCGTAACAATATTCTCTGAAACTTTAACGAATTTTTCATTAACAAACTCAAAGATTTCAAAGCCAGCAATACCAACGTTCAGAAAAACATAACGTTGTACAGAAAAACATTTTTATCTCCAGCGCGTGAGAGCATGTACCGAAATTTCTAAAGATATGCAGAATTTAAAATTATTTTGCGATACTGCTGTTGAACTGAATTTTATGGTTTAAGTGCGAAGAACATGGTATTTAACAAATAAAGGTAACACATAAAATGTTAAATAAACGCCCCTTTGGACGTAATCTAAAATCTGAAACCTTTCAGATTTTTTTTTTTATTGATTTTACATGCATTTAGATAATTTTACAGTTCATCAGATTTCAGGCCATGAGGTACCTCACTTCCAAAGAATTACACTCATCTTCAAATAATTTCTTAACATAGAGTTTATGAAATATCCAAGCAGGAAAGGGATTTTTAAATCAATGTCTAAATTCATCAACTGCATCACTAATTCTGCCAGTTCACTCCAGTTTAGAAATATACTCTGAAACATTGCCATCACTTGAATTTGACATGTCCCATTTTCTTTCTTTAAATTTCATCAAATTTTTTACTGTTGCCAGTAGTATTCCTTTAATAAGGTCCACGACAGCCCCTTATAGTTAAAAAGGAATGAAATGATGAGAAAATATTTTTAAGACCACTTTCCAAGTTTTTACCTTCAATATAAAATCTAAAGACATTACACTTTTGTAAGGAAATTCTTTAGGTTTGATAGCTTTAATGAAATCAACAGCCACACTTTGTCCCATGCCACAAACAGCAAAATTACCCAACGGAGGGAAGTCAGTGAATGTTTCCACACACATTGGTTTGCTAAAAACTAAATCAACAATAGTCACACCTACAGACTTAACACATCTCAAATTATTTTCAAGCTTTTTAACAGTATGGCAATTGCATGTTTCCTTAATTTTCCTAAACTTACAAGCAATTCAAAAAGGAATGCATCCACTATAAATTTGCTTAGGATGACTCAAAACTAAAAACGAACCAGTATTCAGTGCTCTTAGGAGAATAATCTTTCTTGCTTCTGCAAACATTGTGGCATTTACGTTTAAGTTTTACTAACAAATTTTATTTAATTTAAAGCAAATTTCATTTGCTTCATTTTGCCACAAGGTTTGCTTATTCCAGAATTTATGTAGATATGAGTGGCAAGCAGTTTCACTACAAAGTTAGAATTGCACTGTACATGGCAGCTTTGATATTCCTGCCGACACTGAATTGCCATGGAAAGTTTCTCTCTGTTGACCAACAACTCCAACAAACTACTCGAACTAAATAATGCAAGCATAGGTTTTGGTAAGTTTCAATCTCTGTCACAGTCTTAGGTGAAACTTGTAGCTGTTAAGGTAATTTAAATTGTTTGAATTCACAACAGTTTGAAGGAAACTTGTGTTTAATCAGATCCAGGTGATTGATAAGATTGTGTTGTATGATTTTAACAATCGCAAGCGGTCAGGAAGAATTAATTTAAAGTCATCTTTATTTCTGCATCTCCTTGGTTTAAGAGTTTAGAAACTCTAGTGCTGAAAATTCACCTACAGAACCAATGTAATGCCTCTATATAATTATAAATGAGTTTACTTAGTTGAAACCAAGAAAGGTGTTACAACATAAATTCTATATAATTCCTTAACTAAAATGTTCTTGGAATTTAAACCAGCACTGTCTCCAGGAATAGCTTCAGTAAGAGCTTTGATATATTTCTACAGATTTTATATCAGCAATAATATTAATAAATGCAAACATTACAATTATTTCAGGTTTCAATACACCGATTTGAACTCAACTAACTGGAAAGTTTTCAATATCTCCAATTTTGCAGACATCCTGTAGTGGTAAAGGGAAAGGTCCAATGGTTTTTGATGGTAATTCCATTTCATCCAAAGCTCGCAACAAAATGTTATTATCATCTTTGCTTCCTTTTCATTCTATAGCCTATCCATTGCTCATGGCATATATGTGCAATGCACTAATATGCTACTTCCATTCCCTTCCCACACTGAAACAAATGGAACTGTTGCAAGGTTATAAAGAATTTTCTTGATATAAGCTGACACTTATTTCTCAATTTCTTAAAAATAAGATTTGCTGAAAAGGTTGTGCCCATTTTATTTATACTGTTTTACTCCTAAAGTGGAAGCAGGTAATGAATGCTTTCCAGTTTAGCCATTCTTAGATATATATGTTTCAAACTCTCCCGTACAAGCAGCAATAATCATTTAGCAAAATCAGCCTAAGATGTTCTAGTAATCTTGTTTCTAATGAAAATTGTATGTCCAGGAGCATCAGTAATAGTAATTCAATATTTTGAAGTTTCAAACTTCCAAAGAACTATTATAAGAAGGGTCTTATATTTCTTATAATAGCAGTTGTAATATCACATTCTCTTTCTTAGTTCATCAAAACCTAAGCATACTTGGAAGAACCTTTTCTCTTAAGCTTTTTTCTTGAATTTTTCAATAGTGCTTTTACCACCACATTTGAAGACCAAATGGCCAGTTGTTATACTTTTTCTACAACTGATGTAGTCAATAACCACCATATTAACATCAGTCTTTTTGTTAGGCCTGATTGCTTATATCATTAACTGAAATAAATACATTACTACGAGTATATTTTCACTAGCACTGAAGATACATCAACTGAATAAAATGGAAACTGCTACATACAGGATCGTTTTGGTATTTAGGTTAGAGAGATTAGTAGTTGTCAAATAGGGTGCGTAAAGAGATTAGTAGGTGTGTTGCTTTGCATCACCTTAACCTCGTTAGCGTTAAATGATCTCTTTAGAACTCTCAGATACCTCTTGACTGTCTTTCGGAAAGCAGACGACACATTACAATGGATCCTCAGCTACTGCATTATTATTTAAGGCTGGTTCTGACTTCACAACTACACTCTCTTGTTTATTTTTCTACTAAAAGACTTATTAAACATCTCAGTCACATGGGACTGGCTGACTGACCAGTATCCCCTTATGTGGCTAGGATAAAATGACTAGCAACCATCTCCAGAACTGCCCTGATGTTAATGACATTGCAGACCTTATTTACACTGCTCTGATCTTAATGAGACAAATATTCAGCAGATGGTAACTTTTCACTTGTTTCTAGGCTTTATTGGACTATCTACCAGGGACTAAGGGTTAAGAAGCCAAGATATAGAACAGGATGAAAAGAAAGTTTTTGCTTGTTAATGTTTGTATGCATAGTTAGCTCTTCAAGTTCCTGTTCAGTAACACCTGTACTTGAATCTAACAGCATAACAAAGCTCACAAACATGTTGCTCAGTGTCACTTTTCAGATTCAGAATTAAATTTATGCTCGATGTATTAAAATTAAACCTATATTCATACAAAGAACTTAGAGAAAAGTTCTGCATGTGCATTAAGCTTTGACTAAAAAACAAAACAAGGGGGGGAAGCAAAATTTGTTCTAACCAACCTATTAAATTGTTACACTAAAATTTGGTCATTTCAGACATTACTTTGTTTCCAGGTGGTCATCTCCAGGGTCAGCTATGTAGGATATGTATTTCTAACACAGCAATTGGTATCCCATTGATTGCTGTTGGGATGCAGCATGTAACTTTCTAAAATGTTGACAATGAAAAATGCAACATTATTATTAAAAAATACAACAGATTTGAAATTTATATGATGCACAGACCTTGAAAAGGCATGCAAACTGTTAGCACTAAAGAACAAATGCAAATAATGTATGCCAGGAACACTACTTAAAAGACTACTATAAAAAAGGGGACAATAGGTTATTTTATGTACTAGAATTATGCATTTTCTCACTGTTCCTTTGTGTGGAAAGCTTTCTTATGTTTTACTGGGAAACAAGAGCGGGAGGGGAGTAATTTAAACAATTTACTGAGTCTGACAGTAGAAGATATGTCAGTTATAGAGACTGCAGATTAAGCTTTCAATATGCCAGTGCCTGTATTGGATGAAATCAAGCTACAATGAAGTGAATATGGAATCAATGGCTATATGCTGGACTAACCGTTGAGAACAACTGCATCAGCCTCATTATACCACGGAACAAGACAGCTGGCCTCTTGTGTGCATGGCAATGACAGATTGCACAGCAAAACAAAGACACACAGTGCAAAAATTTGGATCGGTTGTCCAACAACAAGTGTGAGCATGTGTGATCTGACACTGTCTAAAAAGGAGGAAAACATTTGCAAGGACTCTATTATGATTACCACTGACCCTATTCTGCCTATAATATCAAGACCACGACGTTCATATTATGCTGCACTTCAATGATCCATCAGTTGGAGTTACGGTTTGCTGTGCCACTGGATTTTAGTCTTGCACTCCTAGCACACTGAACAGTGACAGCTAGATCTTTGTAGTTTTGGAACCTGTTTTCCTCCTTTATTAAGATTTGTCAGCATCCAAGTTTTACCACAATAATGCCCGACCACAGCTAGCAAACAATGTTCAACAATTTTTCATTGTCCAGCAGACCACAAAGTTGCCTCATTCTCTTATTTATCTCCCATCAAACATGTCTGATCAATGATTGGGAAACGAGTGGTCCAGCATACACTACCCATGACTGCATTTGGCAATGTGTGGAAACAATAGGGACTGATATGCCTCAGCACACATCTAGAGATGACTTCTGATGCTGAGACAGATCACTGTTAAAGCTTACAAGAAAAAAGTCACTCACTTTTTTAGCTTTCAATACTTTAGTGTTGTAAACATTGAAGCATAAATCACATATTAACATGAAGTGGTTTTTAATTAGACTCGTAACATAGTTTAAAACAGTCACTAACTAGCATAGAAAACCATACCTGTGGTGAATATTAAACCAAACTTTATTATAAATCAGTTTCAGTGAAATCAACCAGAATAAATCAGTTTCAGTGAAAACAAACTTTAACATGAAAATATATATATATATATCATTGCCATAGTGTTTGAGAGCTTGGAATACATATCACTGTTGCAATGCACAAATTACTAAACTACATTAATAAAATTTAAGTTAAGCTTGCTCATGAAGCCAGAAAATATAAAACACAGAAAATAAACATTAAAATAATTAATGTATTCTTAACATGTCAGGACTGAGTTTTCTGTGCATACTTTTGGAGAACATATTCGTGAAGTTGTTAAATTCCTGGTCCTGAACAGGGAGCTGAATGCAGCTATGTTCAGTGGAAGTGGTAGAATAACTGCACGCAAGGAGGGTTTTAAAATGACCCTTTTATTAAACTACTATTTACAGCCACTTCCGAACTCGGAAGGGATAACAGAAAATAATGACCGCACTTGGGTCTAAACTGAACAACCAAGTAATTTAAAATAAAGTGAGTAGAAATTAAGTAGTCGTTGCTCACAGAGCTATAAACGCGAGGTTGGCCTCTAATCTAAACTATCAGGGGTGCGTAGCAAGATTTGGCTAATACTAACGCACTTAGATTACTTCAATAAGTAATAGCGTAACAGCGCTAAGGCTTAGAACTTAAATACTAGCTAGTCAGGTGAACGTTGAACAGAGCCGCAGTGATCTGAGACTAAAAGCCCCCTCACACCGAGAAGTTCCTTGCTAACCTTTTAAATACAAAACTTGGCTCCACTTCAAATTAGCATAAAGCTGAAACGCATGCTCGTTCTAACGGGAAGTTGAAATAAGAGCTCATAGGAAAGAGAAATTAACATAAAACTTTGTTAGTTTAAACTAAAACCTTACAAACATACTCCCACCTTTTTATTAAGAATTATTATCAAAACATAAAATTGCAACTTTGACCCATTTCAAGTTAACGCAAGTATTAAAAAATATATTTTTATCCTGTTTATTAATCAAATAAACCTCTGAAATACTTTCAATGTCTTCTTCATTCCATTCATGGTAGTTTCAAGAATCCAAGTAAGCTCTTTCATCCAGTGTGGTCCTCTCACCATCTTGATGTGATTATGTGCTTAGCTTTGCAATTTGTGGATGGCAGATCACCAGGATTCTTTTCTCAGGTAATGTGTTTCCATGCTGAAGACTTACTGAGTTTTCTAATCTCCTCAACATGGTTTTGCCTGAAAACATACCAGTTTTCGTCTTTTTTATCCATGCAAGGCATATTATGGAAGCACTCTTATTCCCATCTTAGGGCTTTGGTTACTGAATCTGCCAACTTGAGCCCAATTACGGCTGCGAAAAATTCCATTCTTGGGATAGTTACCCCTCTTAAAGGAGCGGCTCGAGATTTCACAGCAAGAAGCAGCAGCTCAACTTGATCTTTGTTTTCAAGCCTTAGACATGGTACCACTGCATAAACATCTTTCCTCCCATCAAGAAAAGTGAGAAGAGCAAAGTTATTTAATTTTTCTGAAGTGACCTGAATGAATATGGAAATTCCAATGTTATTAATAGATTTTTAATTCTTGAAGACACTGCAAGAAATCTTTAAAAAGTTTGCCAGTGAACTCCTCATCCCAGCTGACATCTTTCTTCCATGGTTTTTGTAACATTATTTTTGGACAAAACATGTTGGGGGAGAACAAACTAAAAGAATCTAATACTTTATATGTTAAAAATATGTGTATATGTGCCAGTCCCAATATCTATTTTATGAAAATTGGCAACAGCAGTTTTTTGTTGTCATTCAGTCCCTATTTGGTGTGCATTCCTGAGGTTGCTTGTTCCCATGTAACCTAATATTCCCAATATATTTTTTTGTTCAACCTGGACTATGTTGTTTCTTTAACCCACGAATAACTCAACTTTGTCACGTTATCAGCATGAAAAGCTCAAAAGGAAACGCCATTATGATCAAGGATTGAAGATCGCACCGAAGCCTAACCACGTTGTGAATCTGAAGTGAGCGGATAACCATCCTTTGACGAAATAAACAAAAACATTTTTTGTGAATTTAGCTTGATACATTTACTTGAAGAATGACATCTGACGATTATAAAATGCCGAAACTAAACAGAGATAATTATCACACATGGTGTATCCGTTCGCGTGCCGTGCTGGTGCAGAAGAGATGTTGGGAAGCAGTGGAACCCGGATATGGAATACAAATGAATGAAGCACAGAGGAAAATGAATGATGAAGCTCTTACCCTATTATTCCTCATAGTTGAAGATACATTTCTACATGATATCGGAGATTGTATTAGAGCCAGAGACGCCTGGACCTGTTTAAAAGAAATGCATACAAAATTCGGTCTGCTTCATGTACTGCAACTTATGAGAGAATTCTTTAACATAAATATGAAGCCAAATGAGTCCGTCCAATCCTATCTAGCAAGATTAATGGACTTACGCGGAAAATTAGCTAATGGTGGATATGCATTCACAGATAGAAAAGTGGCCCTAGTGATGCTATTGGGACTGCCTAGAAGTTATGAATCGCTCATCCTAAGTTTGGAAAAAGATGAAGCAAATCTGACAACTACGATCGTGAAACCAAGGCTACTTGTAGAAGAGAAACGTATAATTAGAAATGAGAGTTCAGCCAAAGTGTATCATGAAGAACAAGCTCTTCACACTAAAGGTTTTGCCACCAACCAGAAGAAGCCTGCATTTGGAAAACCCATGAAGAATTATGCAGCTAAAAGGCCAAATGAAGAAGAAACTAACAGAGGAAGAAGTACTACATGCTTCAGCTGTGGTCAGTGGGGCCACATATCTAAAAATTGTGAAGAGGGCAAATATCAGAACCAAAACTGCAGTTGACCTCAAGACAAACATTGCACTTCTGGCAAACGAAGAAAAATCAAGAAAAAGTAATCTGTGGATTTTAGACAGTGGAGCCACAGAACACATGACCTCTGATAAAAGAAAATTCTCAGACCTTAAGAAGTACACATCTGAAGTTGAAGTTGCTAATTCAGAAAGAATAAAGGTCACTGGAATTGGAAATTATTTCATTTTCTGTTGGAGAAGAAGATGGAGAAAAAAACGTCACTATTGAAAATGTCTTATATGTTCCAGAACTAGGAGGAAATCTATTATCCATTGGTAGAATTGAAGAAAGAGGCTTAAAAGTAGAATTTCCTGAAGGAAAAGCCAAAGTGATTGGTAAGAATGGAGATACTCTTTTATCTGGTGAGAAAAAAGGAAGACTATACATAATCAAAGAAAAGATGGCAACTGCCTACGCTACGAAAACTGAAAGTGCCAACTTGCTGCATCATAGACTTGGTCATCCACATTTTTGTACAACAAAAAATATTGTCTCCATCGGCAGAAACCTGAAATCAACAGTATTAGTAAATGAACCTTGCTAAGTCTGTATTCAGGGGAAAATGAAAAGGAAGAAATTTTTAAAAGCTGCTAGTACAAAAGCTAAAGACATCCTAGAAGTTACACATTCAGATGTTGTTGGTAAAATTTCTCCCCCTTCCTTTGGAAGCTCAAATTACTTTGTGACATTCACGGATGAATTTCCTCACTATACCACAGCATTCCCTATGAAAGCCAAAATTGAAGTACTAGAAAAATTTGAGGAGTACTGTTGCATGGTAGAAAATCTCCAAAACAGGAAAACCAAATTCTTAAGAAGTAACAACGGTGGGGAATACATAAGTGGAAAATTCGACAAGTACCTCACTGCGCATGGGATCCAAAGACAACTAACTGTACCCGACACACCTCAACAAAATGGTTTGGCAGAAAGACTGAACCAAACATTGATAAACACGACAAGATGTTTACTTATCGAGTCCGGAGCAGATCACAGGTTTTGGGTTGAAGCAATGGCCACTGCAGCCTATCTCCACAACAAGCGCACATCTATGGCAATTGATGGCGATATTCCAGAAGGAAGATGGTCAGGGTATGGAAGCAAAGCAGACCACCTCAGAGTTTTCGGATTCAGAGCCTGGAGTCATGTTCGCTCACACTCAAGAGGATGCAAACTTGATCCCAAAGCTACAGAATGTGTTTCTGTGGGATATCCTAAAGGCGTTAAAGGCTACAAATTGTATGACATGAAGAAGAAACATTTTTTTTGTCAGCAGAGATGTCATTTTTGAAGAAAATGTTTTCTCCTTAAAACTAAGCAAGTGCGCCAATTCTGCAGAAGAAGCTACTCTTAAAATTGAAGACTTTGAATCAGAATATCCCTTGGACCTACCTGAAACAGAAGCTTGTGACTCCTCTCTAGATCACATAATTCCTGAAGCAAATGACTTGGATGAAAGTGAACATCTAAATACAGATCCTATTGACCAAAATTTCGAAAGATACCCAGACATACAACTTGGAAATACTCCAGATTATGAAGATGAAGGCCAATCAGTTACAGAGATACAAGACGTCGCTAACAATCTAGACTCTGAAGTCGAGGCAGCAGCCAGAAACCCTGCCCATGGGAGTGAGAGAGGTGAAAAAAGAAAAACCAAAATTCCTAAACATTTTGAAGATTTTTATCTGTACAATGCCCAAGAGGTACAACAATCTGAAGGAAAGGATCCAGTAACTCTAAAAGATGTCCTAAAATCACCCAAAGCTGACATGTGGTTGAAAGCCATGGAGGAAGAAATTCAAAACCTCACTCAGGCTCAAACCTGGGAACTAACTACGAAACCACAAGGAGCTAAAGTAATACCATCCAGATGGTTGTTACATAAGAAAAAAGACGAGATTGGGAACCGAGCAAAGTTCAAAGAAAGATTGGTAACAAAGGGCTATCTGCAAATACCTGGAGTGGACTTTCAAGACACCTTTTCACCAGTCATCAAACTTAAATCTATAAGGTTACTGCTTGCCGTAGCTGCAGAGAAAAACCTAGAGGTTCACCAAATGGATGTGACAGCTGCATACCTTAATGTAATCCTAAAAGAGGACATATATATGGCCCAGCTAGAAGGTTGCATTGAGAAAGGGAAAGAACACCTTGTTTGCCACCTGAAGAAAAGCATTTATGGTCTTCGACAATCAGGACGTGCATGGAATACTTGCTTGAACGACTTCCTGATCCAGTATGGATTGAAAAGATCAAGTGCAAAACCTTGTATTTATTTTTGTCATGAGAAGAACATCATAATTGGAATTTATGTTGACGACCTCCTGATAGTTGGAAACATGGCAGAGATAAATGAATTCAAGGGAAGCATTAAGAAAAGGTTCAGTGTCAAGGACCTAGGTCCTGCAAGCCAGATCTTATCCATGCAAATATGCAAAGAAGAAAATGGATCATTCACACTAGATCAAATCGTTTATATATTGGAAATCCTAGAAACGTTTAAAATGACTGAAGCAAAATGTGCATCCACACCATTGGACTTCAGTATAAAATATAAGAAGGTAGATGAACAACAGTGGGAGGAAATCAAAGAAAACAGCAAGGAAATCCCTTACAGACAAGCTATAGGAAGTCTCCTTTATATGAGCTGTGGTACTCATCCAGACATGGCTTATTCTTCCACCTACATGAGTCAATTTAATGAAAAATACGATGAAGAACACTGGAGAGGTGTGAAGCACATTCTAAGATACCTAAAGGGAACACAACACAGAAAGTTGAGATTCCAGAAGACAGGTGAGCCACTTCAAGTCTACTCAGATGCTGACTGGGGAGGTGATAGAACTGACCATACATCTTACAGTGGTACGCAGGTGCTCCAATCTCATGGTCGAGCAAGAAGCAATCCACAGCAGCTTCATCGTCGACAGACGCAGAGTATATAGCAATGTGTCATGCTGCCAAGAAAATCCTATGGATTAAAAATTTGATCAAGGAAATCTGTAGTGAATTAGCTGTTTCACCACAAAAAGTGCTAGTCGACAACCAGGGAGCAATCTTCTTAGCCAAGAACCATGTTACTTCTGAAGGAAGTAAGCCCATCGATATTAAATTTCATTATATTTGATCATGTGCCATCCAGCGAAAATCTCGCTGATCTCTTAACTAGGCAGACCTCGAAAAAACTTTTACGTGACATGAACTATGGCGGGACTTGCATGTAAAAATGATCTCCTTTGAAGTTTATGACTGAACATAAACCATTATGATAGTGACTGTGTAGAGACTTGACTTAAAATTTCAGAAAGAAGCCTAGATACAAATTTTTCTTAATTGTTTTCATGTAAACATTGTGTTTCCTAGTATAACTTAATATGTGTTCATTTAATGATGTAATTCATAAGTAGAGGTCGATAGTGTTTATGCATGTAATAGCAGCTACATTGTTTTTTACCAAATTCAGCCACCCCATACTGATTTTGAGAATTTCCAGTTCTTTATTCCAGAGGAGACATAATACACATCCTTCTTTCTTTCCTCGAAAAGGAAAAGTACTACATTTTGCACCAAAAACATTTTGGCATATCAAAAAACTCTGATCTTTTCCTCTTCCATGTTTCCCCACCACAAAAAATATAGGAAATCTCTATCCTCTTTCCAAATATTTATTTGAAGAAAGACTTTTCTAAAGTTAGCTATGACTCTATACCACTGCTCTCTGAATCACAGTAGGATGTCTAGAATAAGTTCGATTAAATTCGAAGAGCACTGCAAGCATTGACTTAGAGAAGGATGATTTGTCAATCTCACTGAAGCATCAAATAATGGATGAATTGGTGTGGTACTGCTGCTTGCCTTTTGTGGAGAGGCCAATGAGGTAAGTAATTACCATACAAGTTCACTTCAGATGTGGGAACATTTTTTACGATACCTTCATTAATCCAACTTAAAAATACATTTTTATATTGTTAATACAAAATCATTGCTAAAAGTTTAGAAGCACTGCATTGAATCCTCTTCTTAGCTAAACTAAAATTATCAGGAAACGATGATTTATTGACAGCCCAAGACAAGCAAATTTCATACCGACCATGATTATTTATTGTAACTGTTTCTCAAATGTTCTTTGGTCTGAAGATGTTTAGATTTCTTTTCTACAGTATCAATGATTCCTATTAAATCCAATCTATGTTTAGATTTCTTTTCTACAGTATCACTGATTCCTATTAAATCCAATCTCCATTACCTTGAAATTTCAGCTTCATTTTTAAACACTGATGTCACCATCATTGCTAAATTTTCATTACAGGCTTCTTTTAATGGTATCTTACTAATTAATGTCCACACCCTAAACAGGTCTCTAAAGCTACGAGACCTGAATGCAAAATCTTCCTATTTCTGGTTAACAACCTTCCCATTATGTCAGCTCAGACGATAATACGAATGATTTCACAACTAACCGTAACATCTATCAAAATTATAACATTTTCTTCTAGTTCTCTAATCCAAGGAACTTTGCATGCAGGCCAAATATCACAGATTGTAGCTTACTCCAGAACTTTGAAATTACAGGTAAACTTTTCTTTTAGATTTCTCAACCTTATTTTATAGGAGTTATGTTTCAACTCATTAGTTAAAACAACCCCAAAAAGAGAATGAACCATACATTTTTGAAGAACAAGCAAATAATTCATTTCTTCAGCTACATTCTTTAAGATGTAAGATTTATACGGAGCGGAATCTAAAATTAAGCTCACAGTCTACTGTTTACCTTCAGATACAAGCTTAGTTTTCAGATTTGAAGAAACATTCTAGGGATATGTCTATTTAAGACAATTTGACTTCCCCCTGTATCAGCTTTTCTTCTTTTTCTTTTCTGCTGCACAATTTTGATTTATGTATCAAGAACATCATACATTAAAGGCACATGCTTTTTAGAACAAATTAAGCACTTTAGGAAAGCTCGACATTTCTTACTACATGACCAGGAGATAAAAAGCATAATGGCAAAGCTTTTCTTTAAAAATTTTTTGCTTCTCCAATAAAATCATTTTTTGCATGGAAAACAATTGGAACTCAAATGTTTACCCTCACAAAAAATGCAGGATTTCATAAGTTTGGACACAGAAACAGTTGTCAATCATTCAGCAGCTGTCGTACCTCATTACATAATTATTCTGTACCAGAATGCTTCTTTTTTACTGGTTAATTACATTGATACTTGCCTAGACCGAAACAAGTTACAGCTAAGCATATTCTCTCTTCTCCCTCAACTTATGATCTCAAAAATTGCATCAGATTGTTTAATTGATCTTTCACATTCATTTTAGAATCAGACGAATTACTACGACTGCATACTTTAAAAAAAAATGCCGGAAAGAGAGACTCAACTATTGGATATAACATAGAGGCATATTCACCTGTTGTCACATCTAATGTTTCCAAAGCAAATAAATAAGATTCAAGTTTATTGTACAAAGAAGTTAAGGAGAACCTTTCCTGAGTTTGAACAGTTATGGTTAATTTCAATGATTCTCTTACACATACTTCTAACAAAATAGGATTTTAAACTTAACCACAGTCTTTTCAAAATTAGTACTGATCAGCGGAAAG
>KK113026.1:72288-195964 GCA_000611955.2 Stegodyphus mimosarum | reverse complement strand
TACAACGGGAATCTGAAACGGTCGCCTGAATTAAATACTGGAATTTATCCTTTGGTGCAATATCTTCATCTTCATGACTCTGCTCAAAGTGACTCCAGAAAGGAAGCCAGTCTTTAATACCAAATTGTCTAAATTCTAATCTAGGTAAACTTTTGTTTTGAACTATTCATATCAGAAACAGAAATACACTCATGTCCATAAATTAAGGATAATGCAAAATCAGGCAAAGGAAGAGTTAGAAGCAAAACAAATTTGACTTATTTGTAAAGCTTATTTATTAAAAAAAAGGTAAAGAGAAAATAAAGATGCTATATGTTTGATATTATTAAAAAAGTTAGCAATTTTTTCTCCCTGGAGCAAATTACAAAGACATCCTATTTACAAAATACCAATATTACATGGTTGGTATGATTGTTAATACATTGTATGTCTCCCAGACAATGCAATACAGTCCGTACAACGCCTAGGCATGCTAAGTATCAAATTATCGATCTGATCTTGGGGGATATTACACTACTCAAAAAGAAATGCTTTCCCAGGTTCCGGTAGACATGTCGGAGGAGGTTGACGGGCTGCAACTCGTCGGCCAAGCATGTCCCACACGTGCTTTACTGGATTCAAGTCCGGTGAGAATGTTGGCCAGTCCATACGGGTGATATCCTCCGATTGAAGGCATTCGCTTACGATGTTTGCACGGTGAGGACGGGCGTTGTCATCCATAAACACAAACTGTGCGCCCATGGCGCCCCGGAACAAACATACATATTGTTCCAGAATGACGTCCCAATAGATTTGGCTCGTCATGGTTCCAATTTGAACATGCAGGTCAGTTCTGGAACCCAGAATAATTCCACCCCAAACGAGCACTCCTGCACTCCCATAACGGTGTCGTTCAATGATGTTTTCCTGGTGGTAACGGGTATCTGGAGTTCTCCATATGAAAGTCCGGCGAGAATCAGACTGCAAGCTAAACGTGGACTCGTCGGAAAACATCACACAAGCCCACTGTTGTGGTGTCCACAATGCATGCTCTCTACTCCCCGCTAACCGCAGGCGACAGTGAGTTGAAGTAAGTGGAACGCATCTGACAGGTCTACGAGCATATAGACCAATTTGCATTAAGCGTCTGTACAAGGTCTGCCTTGAAATTGTCGTACCAGTGGCTGAAGAGAGCTGACGAGACAGGTCTGAGGCTGTGCTCCGCCTGTTTCTTTTGGCAGTAACTGCCAAATACCGGTCCTCATTCGGCGTTGTAACTCTCGGGCGACCTGTGCTGTAACGTCTACTCACATTACCATCATCTTGGAATCGTTGCCAAAGCCTGGAGATGACACTCTGGGCAATTCCAAGTTCGTCTGATACTTCCAGTTGGGTACGCCCACATTCCAGACGGCCGATAATTCTACCACGTAAAAAATCATCGAAATGCGTCCTTTGTGTCATAACTATTTGGTTATTGCACTGAAATGCTTATAAAGCACCTGTGAACAATTTTACTTCTTTGCCTGTATTCCTTATATGTCACTTTCTTACACTCTCATCATTGAGACGTACCATCGGTGTCATCTGGTTGCTTCCTGAAATTTGCATATGATTCTTGAAGATGTGTGTAGTGATTTTACAGGTGATATATTTATTTTAGAGTTCGATTTCCGCGTGATTCCGAATTATCCTTAATTTATGGACATGAGTGTACATGAAAATGACTCACTTTGATTCTGTGCTTGAAATCTCGCCCATTCCAGTTCATGATCCATTTTTGTTTTTTGAAGCTCTTGCTTCATTCTCATTTTTTTAAGGTTATAATCCTGCTTATCCTTTTCAATTTGTCTTTTCTCTAACAATTTTCCATCTGCAATAACAGTTGTTAATAAATCTTGAACATATTCAGGATCCTTTTTGTATTCTATACTGTTTAGAATGTCTTTTAAACCTGCTATTGTAACAACTGGTAGAAACCTTTCACCAATATCTTCTAGAATTTGTTTCAAATTTTCTTTTTGAAAACCCTTTATTACTAAAACATCTTAAATATGAAACAGTACTGTCGCAGACACCAGAAATGTTAAAACGTACAAGAAAAATGTCACCAACTTTTTCAGCTTTCAATTCTTACAGTATAAACCACATTTCGGTACTCAGTATGGTTAAATTAAGACTTGCACCATAGTTTTAAAACAGTCACTAGCACAAAAAAAAGCCATACCTGCAGTGATTATTCACAGAATAAAATGAGTTTCAATGAAAACAAACTTTAGTATCTTGGAAAAAAAAAGTTAACAGTCAAAACAGTTATTAAAAGGCATAGCAGCTACTTGAAAGAACCATTTTTTCATGCTCCGCCAGTCAAATAGTAATTCAGTTTTCATTAGCTCATCCTTGTACCTTACATTATTTGTTCAGTACACATGAATTTAATATCTTTTGTTTTCATGGTGCTGTATTTTGGATAGCCTGCAGTGTGTAGACTGTTAAAGTTTTCCATTTTATCCCATGGATGGGTAAATATGTTGATAATCACAATAGTACAGAATTTGACTAGAATAGCATTTTGTAAACTACAATCCTTTAAGAATGTTTATGAATATTATCTGCTGCCAGGTACCTAGAAAACAAAGGCATGAATCACTATCTCTGCAGATTAATTATAGATATAAAAACAGATGACATCCCATACATTCACATGCAATGCATGATATTCTGTGAACTAGGCTAAAAGATCCTTCCTGCAGCAAGTTACTAAGGTGAATTCATACAATCTGAAAATACAGTGTCTTCATACAATTATCATATATAGTATGATCTCTAGCTGCTCAAAGATCCATAGGTATATCATCTATTGTTCTCTGCCAGTTACCATCTGGCAGTTAAAAGCAAGTAACCCCATCGTTTCATCATAATCTTTGCATATTTTGTACTGAAACAGAGGTTGACATTTACATTCCTCTGAAATTACTGTCAAATGTAAGAAATATCACTATAAGATACATAGTTCCTGGGTCAATGTCACCTGAGCTGATTGGTTTTAAGTCACCTTGTCATGTCTGAGAACACAATACAGGATGCGCTCTGTAACCAAGTTGTGACACAGATTTAAGGAACATCTGGAGCTGAGAGTCCTGTTTATAGCAACAGCAACACATTTATCAAATGGAGGAAAAAAATTTAATTTTACCATTCAGGATGGGACAAAAAAAGAGACTTCTAGTGAGTATAATGTAATATTTGCTAAAATAATAAAAGAATTGCCTATAATTTTTTAGCATCATTTTCAATGGTATGAAAGTTTCAAGTGACAGCTATACATTTTTGCCTTACGATATGTAATGGTCTCACAGTTATTCTTCTATTCTTGATTTTCCTAATATTAATGGGGCTTCTTTTTTCTGATGACTAACGCAAAGCTTAAAAAAGCAGCTTGGTAATAAATGATTTACATAAATCATTTTCACTGAAAGCATTTTCCACAAGGAAGTCCAAGAACTATATGAAATTATTTGAACAATGAACATTCTTTTTTATGTGCTCTGACTACCTGAAATCTGGATGTTAATTTTACTACAACAGAAAAGAAAGAATTAATAATACAAAAATGATTTGGAGAAAACAGTTGGGCTTACCTTGGTTTCATAATCACATGAACTTCCAGAAATTAACACAAACCAGTTTAGGGAATTATTTAAATCCGGAGGCGATGTTATGTTACTACAGGCATCAGGTGGATCAGCTCTTATTATTACACCCTAATGAAAAAACGTTTGTTCTTAGATCAATGAAATATCTGCATAGTTACAAAATTAATATTAATGCATTCAAGAAGATATTTATTCATAAATTCATAAAATGAATTTTAAGATTTCTCTGATAAAAATGAGATACTTTTTATGTATTACTTAATAAAATATCCCTCCAAAGAATATCTTTAAACAGTGGTCTCAAACTGATCGTTCCAAACCATTTTTACACGGCCGGCGAATATATTTCAATTAAGTACTTGTAAATATGATGCTTATAGTTTTAGTGACATAAAGATATGGGGTGAGCTTATATATATTCATGGCTGCTATGGAAGGAAAAAGAGACTCCTTTCTCACTGTATACAAGGTCATATGTACGGCATGCCTAAACCTGTGACTGACATAAAGTGGAAGAATATCCTACATTGATATTATCGTTAAATTAAGTTTTGCAAGCTGAAAGTTGGTAGTGCATCAGAATGTTTGTGATTCCTTACGTGTACATACATATTATAGCATTACATATATACTACATATATAATTGATACTTCAATAATCGATCACTAGCTGAATGCACAATTATGCATTTCATATTGCTCATAAATGGAAACAAACCAAAATAGCACTTATAAAAGTTGTTTATTCATGCTTGTTGTTAAATCTATATTACATATAAATGACTATCATTTAGAATCATGCATAACTTTTAAATGTTGCTTTCACACGAAAATTTATCTTGTTGAGGATAATTATAATACTGATTTTAATTAAGAAATTAAACTGCAAAATTCTTTCTTTAACAAAGGGTAATTTCAAGACAAATATGAAAACTATGCACATTTGGAGGTAGTGTGGGCAATAATTCACGGTGTGTATGTTTCATTTATAATAATGAAATATCATATGTTTTATTTCTAATAATGAAATATCAATGACCAAATAATACAGTATGCGTTACGATTACGAATCAAAGAAGGCAAATTTGAAATGTAGAAAGGCAAATTGAAGGAAGAAAAGTTACATTTTCTGGAAAAATTTGGCTTAAAAAAAGTTTTTTTTTTTTAACTGAAGCAAATAAATCCAATGATGCAAAAGTTAAGTCCATGCAAATTTTGCTCTTGCGCACGTCATTGTAAATCGATTTACTGATGGCGAATTTTTTAAAGATTGTTTAATTAGGAACTTCTTTGTCCTAAAAAAACAACAATTACTCAAAAGCCTTAGTTTCCCAGAATATATTGATGAAATACCCAGTGATTTAAGATGTCAGTTAAAGAATACAGTATTAATTTTTCGGCATTCTCAATAGCAACTGATGAGAGCACAGATATCGCAAATATAGCACATTTTCATGCATTTGAAGTAACTGAGGAGGTATTGGAAATAATTCTTACGAAAGGAAAAACTGGTATAAATGATATTTTTTTCTGAAATAACAACTGTAATACATAAATACAAACTAAGCTGAGATAAAATGATTGGATTTGCAAGCATCGGCGTAGCTACGAAGGTCGGCAAAAAATTTTAAGTAATGGTAAAATTAAAAAACGACGAAAGAAAAACATTCAGATTAATTTTTGCACAATACAGTGGATTATTCATAGGCAAGCACTTTTGTGGTACAAGTTTTCAGATGGATAATGCTATGGAAACAGTAAAGTAAAACTATGGTGAAATTCCGTAAGAATATTATATCAGTCACCATTTCATACAGAATCTCGTTCAGTGATATGCGTACCTGGCGTTACGCACCATTTCAAAACCTTCGAGAATATTCGAAAGTTTTAACTTGTTGCTGACAATTTCAGTCAGCACAAATTCCATAGCAGTCGTCCAATGAAATCACCTGAGCTCGACCTCAGGGAACTCAGTATGGAATTTCCACGTGAGCTCAGTTCTTATTTTTGTCAGATTTCAAACTTCGGAATTCGGGACGCTATATACATACTTTTTTTCACATATAAATTATTTTATTATTATTGTTATTACGGTAGAGGTGGTATGTAGGTCAATATATATATATATAAATTCTAAATAAAAGTAATTAAAATGATTTGCGTTAAAGCTGCAAAGTAATAAACCAATAATTCATAATAATTTATAATAAGAAAACTTCCCATATACCATCTCCAAAGAACAGAAATTCAATTTAAAACCATAAATGAAAAAAAAAATTATGTTTTTTAATTATAATTTTAAATTAGTATTTTTTAGACCTGCTATGCTTTAAAAACATAAAATTAGATAAGACTTTAATCACAAAAATTCCAAAATCAAAAGTAAAATTTTTTTAAGAATTGAAAAAATAGCTATTGTGATTGATCGCAGATTAATCGACTTATCAAAGGGATAAACCAATCTACCATTAATTAAGCACAACTAAATTAAGAGAGAGTGCTCCATCTTACTTCCAAGTAAGCATCAAATTTTTTACTAGATACAAATCATAAGTCACAATTAATACTCAATCAAAATAAAGACATTAGTCTATTTAAGCCAAAAGAACCCTGTTAAATAAAATAAATAGCAAATAATCTTTAAAATTAAAGTTGCTCATTAAAAACACAACTAAACGGGATGCTTACTTTAGAAGTCATATCCCCTACACTCTCCTTTTCAAACTCAAAAACAAAAGTATAATTTTAGAACATAAAAAGTCATTTAAGAAGATCAAAAAAGAATAATCCTTATAATTAAAGTTAAAACAGGTAGTTAATTAGAAATTTAGACAAACTAATAAGTTAAAATTAAATAACTTTCCAGCAAAATTTTGAAACCAATGGCTGGAAATGCAAGTATTAAGTGAAATAAAGAGTGTTACCGTAAAGCAGTGATTCTCAAATTTGTTTTTGGTCGCGGCACTCTTTTAACGATTTCAAAATTTGGTGACACACAAAGAAAAAGATAAGTTTCAAAGTTGTTTACTTATCTATAATACACTGTGTAAAATAGTTTATGACAATAATTTTGAACGTAAAATAAAATAATATGTACTACAAAAACAGCAGTATGTTTATTAAGGGATTAATTAAAAGTTAATAAATAGGACTACTTTTAATAAGAAATTTGAGCTTGATGTATTTTGATAATTTCATTTATATTTGGTCATAAAAATGACAATCCTACTCTCATATCGTCTTCTACATTTAACAGCCTTGACCTTTTATTCATTTTTATGCTGGTTAATAGTGAAAATCCGAATTCACACAAGTAAGATGTAGAAAATTGCAATAATAGCTTTAAGGCTTTTTTGACCATCATGGGATAATCGCATCTAATGTTAATCCAGAACTAATTAATTGATTCTTCCGAATATTTTAAAATTAAATGTCGATTATTAGAACGCAAAATTAGTTCATCTTCATTAAGTTAATTCAAATATATAACTATTCATTATCATAAATGGATTACGAACCCAATCAAATTTTCTTATATCTAAATTTCGGAAATAATGAATAATTCTCTCCTCTAATGTTGTCAATTGATCAATAACAATTTTATGAATAGTTTTATTAAAATCTTTTGGGACTGACTCAAACGTTTCCGTATTGCCTTCATGAGCTTTATTCTTCCATAACTTACTTGTTTTTGGAATCCCACCAGTTAATCTATTGAGTTTAATATATTTTCTTTCGGCCCTTGCATACTTATGTTATTAAAAATAACAAAAATATCTGATAGCCTGGCATAAATTTCTAAACAAGCGACTTTTTAATGGTCTTGATTTCATATAATTAATCATTTTAACACATTGTTCCAGAACTATTTTCAATTCTGATCGCAAATATTTTGTAGCAAGTGCTTCTCGATAGAAAAAACAATGGGTAACTAATATATCCCCATTCAGTTCTTTGATATGTTCTACACATCCTTTTAGATGTGCAGTCATAGCTGGAGCACCATCTGTGCAAGTGCCAATGCATGAATTCCACGAAATTTCTTCTAAATATGAACTAATTACATCAAAAATGTGTTTGCCAGTTCTCACAACATAAAAATTGATTAATAATATAACTTTTTCGTGAATAAACCGAACGAATAGAATTAATTGAGCTTTTCCCGTAATATCTGTTGTTTCATCGATTTGTAGAGCAAAATTTGAATTTCCAAGAGTTTTTGCAGTATTTTGTTCAATATTTTGCGACATATCTTTGATTCTGCGATGGATGGATTGTGTCATTCGAAAGTGGTATTTTACAAATTTCAATATCTGCTGATCCACCAATCATTACTTTTAGAATTTTGCGACAAGCTGATAATATAATTTCTTCAGCCAAATTGTGAGGTTTTAATTCAACTGCAGTCAATTCAGCTATTTCATAAGAAGCTATTTGAGCTTTTTTAGAATTTCGCCCTATACTAGGATACCGTATACTAGGATTAAAACCATACACATTTCTAAAATTTGGCGGCACACAAAAGTGCTGCGGCACAGTGGTTGATATTCACTGCCGTAAATAGTAGTATTCTAATTAAGAAAGTTTTGCCTAAACTGGAGAGAAAACTGGAAAGTTTCTTGGACATATATACAGAGTAAGCTGTTACAAAATTAGCGCTAAAAGCTGCTATTAGTTAGAATATAAATTCTAAATAAAAGTAATTAAAAGATAATTACAAAGCGGTACTTACGTATTATCCCGTCGACCATGAAAATTCGCGAAGCAGGGCGATTTAGCACCATTTATGGATAAGCGTGTCATAACAGACTTATAACACCTGACCTTTTGACTGATTCTAGATAACGCAGGTGTAACCACAGCTGATTATCGATAAGCCAGCTTTTGTTTTTACGAAAAAGGGTATAAACTATTGGCCTATTTTTTATTGCATTTTTTTAACTGACTTCTACAGAAAAACAAGCCATGGATTATTTTCAAAGTCATGATCCTAACATAAAGAAAAAAAATATATTAATGGGCACTGCTTAGTCAGCCAAATATGGCTGACAAAACAGCAATACAAGTATAATTGAACAGCTGGTCTGCGGGGAGTTTATAATGGTACAAGTTACGTTACGTATCAAGTTCATAAAATCGAAGTTTCTAACAAAATAGTAGAACTTGATGAAAACCTTTATACGAAGCGCAAAAGCATAGCAGGTCGAATAGTGATCGTATATTATATAAAGAGGCGTCAATTTCTTCAGAATTCCGCATAAACGATTGGCGAAAATTTGACGGTATTTAGACCGACTTTCAAGGTTCAACAGTAGCCAAATTTTATGGTCGACGGAATATTACGCAAGTACCTAAAAGGCCTATGACTTGCGCTAAAGCTGCAAAGTAATGAACCAATAACCCATAATAATTTATAATAAGAAAACTTTCTATACTATCTTCCAAGAAAAAGAAATTCAATATATTCACCTATACATATACACAGTCCAGTCACATTAATGTGACCATCTGTCAAAAGCCAGAATAACCACTTTTCGCAGAGCGGACTGCTGCGAGACGTGCAGGAAGAGAGTCACATAGGTCCCTGAAGGTGTTCTCTGGGATGTTGAGCCATGCCGACTCTAATGCCGTGGCCAGCTGCGCTAGATTACGCGGTTGAGGATCCATGGCGCGAACAACTCGATCGAGATGGTCCCACAGATGCTCGATTGGGTTTAAGTCAGGTGAGTTTGCTGGCCAGGGGAGGACGGTAAACTCATCCTGGTGCTCTTCGAACCACGCACGTACACTGGCAGCTGTATGGCACCTCGCATTGTCCTGCTGGAAGATGCCATCATCCTGAGGAAAAACAATGCGCATGTAGGGGTGAACATGGTCCGCAAGGACAGATGCGTACTTGTATTGATCCATTGTGCCTTCCACAATGATCAGTGAACCTAGAGAATGCCAGGAAAACATTCCCCAGACCATAATGCTCCCGCCTCCAGCTTGGACCGTTCCGGCAATGGTTGCAGGGTGGTTCCTTTCAGAGGTTTCACGCCTTATACGCCAACGTCCATCTGTCCGATGGAGCATAAAACGCGATTCATCCGAAAACGCAACCTGTCGCCACTCAGTGGACGTCCAGCTGCTGTACTGGCGTGCAAATTCTAGCCTTCGCCGTCGATGAACAGCAGTCAGCATAGGTGCACGAACCAGGCGTCTGCTTCGGAGGCCCAGACGCAGCAATGTTCGCTGAATAGTACTTTGGGAGACACTTTTGGTAGCCCCTTGGTTCATTTTGGTGGTCAGTTGCTCAACGGTAGCCCGTCTATCTGCCCGAACGCATCTCCGCAACCGTCGTTCGCCTCTGTCATCTATGGCCCGTGGTGCACCACATTTGCCACGTTGCTGATTTTGGACAGTCCCATTTTGCCATGCACGGTACACTTTTACCACGGCGGCACGCGAACAGTTCACAAACTCAGCCGTTTCGGAAATGCTTCCACCCTTGGCCCGAAAGCCAATGATCATGCCCTTTTGGAAGTCGGATAAATCGCTTCGTTTCTGCATTACGCCAACGATTGAAATTTTTTCCGAAGCCCTCACACACCCTTTATATACGCTCAACTGCACTGTGCTGCCATCTGCCTTCTGTGATTGGTTATTTAACTCTAACATCGAAAGTACGTGGTGGTCACATTAATGTGACTGGACTGTGTATATATATATAGAGAGAGAGAGAGAGAGAAATCAAAATAAGTAATTTTTTGTCTTTTTTATAGTGATGTATCACATTTTTGAATAAATAAAGAATAAATCAGAGCGCAATATTCATTTTTAAACGAAATAATAAATTTGTAAGGCTTCTAAATTATTTTGATGAAGCAGCGTTTTATTTCCCTGATGCATGAATATTTCTTAGAACATCTTTTTCTTTTTTGATCTTTATAAAAGTCCGTATTTTGATGAAAATTTTCGGCGGTAGTTAAAATAGTTGCTGACAATATCGGATGTTTCAACAGGTAAGGATTTAAATTCTAAAATTTTACTCTGATTCCATAACTCCAATCTGAAACTGGAAAAACCTTTATTTCCTTGTAATGGAGCACATCAGTCAGTCCTCTAGTACGCACACTGCCGGTACTTTAAACAGGCAGTGCTACATCTCCGAGATGTTGGAGCCAGTTGTCCTTCCTTATCTTCAGGGATTGCTAACAGCCATATTTCAACAGGATAATGCTCGACCACACGTAGCACGCATTGTCCAAGGGTTCTTCGTCAATCGCCAGATTGAACTGCTTCCCTGGCAGGCTCGCTCTCCGGATCTTTCGCCGATGGAAAACATGTGGTCCATGGTTGCTGAACGATTGACCCAGATTACATCCCAAGCTACGCCAGATCTGCTGCTTGGTCTGCTGTACCCCAAGAACACATCCGAAGTCTCTTTGAATCAATGCCGAGGCGTGTGGCAGCGGTGATCTCCAACAATGGCGGCTACTCTGGCTACTGATTCTGGAAGGAACCACACTTCACAGAAGTCTATAAAATTAATCATTTGATACTTGGTCAACATGTTATCTACTAAATAAATTTTGTTGTGATATCTCTTGTCTTTCTTGGTGTTGCAATTTGGGTGGCCAGCAGTGTACCTTCAAAACCTCAAAATAATATCTGTTAGACCCATGCAGTCGGGCTCCAAAATTGCTTACTCTCTTAAAGACAAAGTTGACATTTTTGCCGAACATCTGGAGAATCAATTTACTCCCAACATGGATCCAATGAACCCTATGTTCAAAGATGTTATGTTCACTCATGGCTTCTCTCACATTCACAATCTTCCTAAGCTTACTACTCCATTAGAAGTTACTGATATTATCCGTTATCTCAACGTCAAAAAAGCTCCTGGTAAAGATCAAATCACCAACAAAATGCTAAAAAATCTGCCAAGAAATGTTATTTGTAAAATTACCAGTCTTCGTAACGACTGCTTCACTTCAAATTACTTCCCTGATTCCTGGAAACAAGCAAAGATCTTTCCTCTTCCAAAGCCCGGTAAAGATTCTACTAAATCTGATAGATAAAGGCCGATCAGCCTCTTATCTAGCCTTGGAAAAATTTATGAACGACTTATTCTTAAAAGATTAGAGCCTTACTTCCACCTGCTGCCCAACGACCCTTATGGTTTCGGCAAAAATCTGTGCATTACAAGACAACTTGTTAGAATCGTGGAATTTATTGGATCCGCCTTTCAGAATAAACAAAGCGTTGCGCTCCTATGCTGGACGTGGCAAAAGCCTTTGACCGCGTCTGGCATGAGGGGCTCATCTTTAAGCTCATCAATCTGGATCTGCAACGAGAACTGATTCTTCTGATCTCCTCCTTTATAATACAACATCGCACGTTCTTCGTTGTGCAGGGCAGTAAAGCTTCGGCTCTAAGACCAATCAGATCAAGTGTCCCTCATGGTAGTATCCTTGGACCTGTTCTTTATATGTTTTATATCTCCGACTTTCCACATCCAAGATTGGCTAATTATTCATTGCTTGCCTGCTACGCCGATGACAAGCCAATTGCCATTAAATCCATCAGAGCAAATCACGTAACTACTAAAATGCAAAATTACCTGTATTCTGTTGAAGACTGGTGTACAAATTGGAGAGTAAAGATCAACAGAAGTAAATATCAACTTCTTATCCTCCGCAAGAACAAGAAGCATATCAACTTCAAAGAGCTCTTACTTTTCCAGGAACCAGTTCCACGAGTCACAACTGCAAAATATTTAGGTATAATCTTCAATGACATTCTTACCTGGTCTAATCATATTAAAAGCGTCAAGAGCAAAGCTCTTGGTATTACGTGCGGATTCCTTCCTGTCATAGCAAAATTTTCTAACCTTAGTTTACGCCCGAAAAGACATATTTATCTCACGTGTATCAGTCCAGTTCTTTGCTATGCTGCTCCAGCATGGAATACCGCCACCAAGAATCAACTCCATCAGCTGCAAATAGTGAAAAATATATTTTTACGTATTATTACCGACGCTGATGATCTCATCAGAAAAGAACTTTTGCACAGGGATTTAAAACTCGAAACAATCACGGACTTCTTAAAAAGGACTAATGAAAAATTTTTTTCAAAAGCAGTCCAATGTGATTATGTAAATTATTCTCAAGTTTTCAACTATGAGATACTGTATGAAGATCGACATATCAGACAATTTGCTGCTTACACAAATCTGTAAGGCGACCAGTTTTTTGTTTTTCTTGCTCCTCGGTCATTGGTTGCCTTTACTTTCACTATTTCTGATTTCAACTATGGTTGTATTTTGTAGTAGTAGGTATTTATTTTTTAGCATTTGCATTGACGTTGTTTGTATTACCTTTGTTGTATCACTGTATTATATTTACTGTTTGTATCTGTATATTGTATTTATTGTTGTACTTATCATGACTGCTCTTCTGTCCTTCAAGGGTTTTCTCATTACTCATCAGGCTCTCAGATTTTGTCAACGTTTCACCTTGGTCCTTTTAGGCCCCTCTTTTCTTTGCTCCTTTCCTCCGATTTCTCATCCGAGATTATCTCCACGTCCAGAGTTCTTTACGTCATATACCTTCGGGCGTTATTTCATCAACCGGCAACATTGCATTTGCCGGTGATAATACACAGTCTAAGTCTAAACACTCTGCCAAAAGCGTTCTCAGTAGTGACAGACCGCATCAAGCTGAAAGCGAAGCTCTTCAGTAAATTCCAAACGAAGGTGGAAGAATTAGCGGACTTATTCCACGTAAAATTCAAATATTCAATTTATTGTACGGCTTTAGGCGAAACGTCGAATTAATCAGTTATTTTACCGCATCTGCTTCCCCCATCTTGAATTACATGGAAGTGAGCAACCTAAATATGCTTCAAAGCCTATTTCAGCTCGCTGTGAAATTTGAAAGCTGGCGAGCCTTCGAGAAAGCACGTACGGAAAGTTTTCGCCAAAGCCAGCACTCCAGATTTTCGCCCCAACAGAAACCACAGAATAGGCAATACTCTTATAGGCAGTCTGATTAACAGCGAAAAGCGGTAGCAAAAGTATGGGTCAGAAAAGAAAAACATTTGGCGATCGTCAAGAAGCAAGAAGAAAAACAAGGGAATTTATACCAATTAGGATGTCCAAGGAGAAGGACCGGTCACCTCCACTACAGCAAAATCCCTCTATTTAAACTAAATAATGTCATTCTGCAATATTTGGCTTCGCCTGAGATTCAAATTTTACTAAATAATATTGCAAGAACTGCATTATTAGATACCGAGACGCAGTGCAGTTTCTTGTCGCAAAATCATTTCAGAAAGCATCCGTTATTTAAAGTTTCGGGGCTGAAATCGCTGGCCAGGGGAAGAAATGCGTATGTTTCGGAAAGTGTGTCTGCATGTTCAAATTAAGAAAGAACAACACTTTTCTTGTAAAAGATTTATTAGCATCGGTATTTCTGGGGGTCGATATTTTACGCGCGGCAGAAGCGAACTTAAATTTTAATAATTCTACTTTGCAAGTGTAAATGGATGCTGTGCATGAGAAGATGGGCTAAACAACTGAAATTGATTTGAAAAAACCTGTCGGAAGATCACAAGAAGAAAATTCAACGGGTGGTAAGAAATTTTTATAAATTATTTGATTCTAACCCTGTTTCTGCCAGCTCATTACGCACCAGATTGATACTGGCAGTTCTGCCCCGTTAAAACTTAATCATACCGCTATGCTAAATTAAAAGAACAGGTTAAAGAAATACTTAACAAAAAAATTATTATCCCGATTAGTAGCATTTACGCAAGTCCGGTAATCTTATGCCTAAAGAAAAACAACCTTCCACCTTCAGATCCGAAATCATGGCGATTTGTTGTTGACTAGCACAAATTAAACAGTATCACAAAATTTACAGTGTATCCCCTGCCAATTATAGATGTAATTACTGGAAAAATTAAATCTACGAATTACATGACTACGCTCGACCTCGCGATTTATTTTCCGCTACTACAGAAAGTCATTACGGCGTATGTCAGGTTCCGCTATAAAGACCAATTAACAATATTAATTATAGCCCAGTTAGGTAGCTAAACAGCATTAAAGCTACTTTTCCGAATGAATTAGTAGGGATCGACTTGTTGGGACCTTACCCTCCCAAGTCAATTAAATAAATATAGATATCTTTTGGTTATCGCAGATCACTTTTCTAAATGGGTGGAGATAAATCGTGTCTGACTCATTTTTAAATATATATATACATTAAAGTACGGGGTACCGCTAAAAGTAGTTTCTGATAATGGTTAACAATTTGTATGTCAGCTCTTTGAAAACTCAAGCGCAGGGCTTGACATACGTCATTAAAAGATGGCTCCGTATCGTCCGCAGTCTAATATAGCGGAAATGTGAGTAAAAATAGTGTGAAAATTATTCGGGGACACGTAAAGAATTATTGTGATCGCTGGGATAGCTGCGTGAACGAACTAGCTTTTGAGTTGAGAAATTTAAATATTCTCCATAAAGAGCTGGAGAGAAAAAATAAACTTATCACTAAAATATATGCTTGCATAAAAGCTTACAGAGTTAATTTGCAATTACGTACACCACAAATGAAACAATAAAAAAAGAACATTTCCTACATCTTAAATCGTACCTAATTATTTCAAGAATTTGAAGAAAGTTTTTAGTGATTAAGAATCCGATTTTAGGTCATTTTCATCACCATTCAAAACGAATACCAATAGCAAACCAGAAAATCCATGGAGCTTTTAATTTACAGTGTGATATAAATCTGATTCAAAGATACGAAGGCAAACATCAGATTAAATCTTATGCGTGTAGCGATCTCGAGAAGAACTCAACGCTCGCAAATTTGAAAGAGAATTCTTGAACCTATGGTTAGAAGAGCTTAGAAAGACGTGTTCTGCATCCTTGCCATGTCGTTGCTTTAAGCCAAATCTTACTACGCTCGGACGTATTGTTACGTACCTGTTAGTATTCGCCGGTGAGCTTTAAATAAGGGCCAACTCGATTAGTTACTTTTGTGAAGCTTCGGCTAGTTTTTATATCAGTTACCATTAGATTAGTTCCTTATTTTTTGCCTTAATTTAAAGCCCAAGCGGAGGCTGCCTGTAAGTCCGAGAAGGGCCAATTCTAAATATTTTTGTGTAAAATAAAAGGGTGATTTCAACCTTCTTTGGAAGGTTCTTTTTTTCTTCTCAAGCCTTTGAAGCAAGCGATTAGTTGCTATACACTTCTGAAATATTCAGTAGGTAAAATATTATAAAATATTCATTTAGTTTGGAAGTGCATTAACATGTGAGACAGATTTTCGACAGTTGAAATTTAATTTCGAAAGAAGTGTAAGAAGAGAACCCGATTGTCCCATCAGCATCTACAATCAGTGATGAAGAGCGTTTCTACTAATTTCCTTCCAATGCTGCAAACTTTAAAAGTATTGAGTTATTTACAAAAACATACTGTTGCGAGCTATGGATTCATTGACATTTCTTTAAATAATAATTCCAGATAAGTAGGAAGAAATAAAAACTTTATCAGAAAAGATCCACGAAACGCAATAAATAGAACACCACGCACAATAAATTGCTGGAAATAGCTAATTTGGAGAACACCGGATATTAAGCAATTACTCCTTAGCGCACGAAAAATATCGTTAAGTTCCGCAAAGCACTCTCGGGGTAAACCCTAATGTGGCAAATCAGTTAACCACTGAATCTCACAGCCAATGACGAACAAAACTACTAGCTCTTCGATCCGCACGCACAGACACATATATAGTGCAGCTGGAAATTTCTGGATAAACCAGTTGTCGGGCTTCGAAAATGTATTTCCGCGAAAGCCCTAGAAGATCGTTAAGTTGCCGACAAATCGGCATAAACCATTACGAATTCGACCATATGTTGCGTTTCACGTGAGCTATTTTTACAATTCAAATGTTATTGCACTCAGAATTTAAAGATCTGAAGTTCTACGGCCACAAATTGGATAAAACAGAAAATAAAACCATTAAATTATTATCCTAAACGTAATAAATACACAAATAACTACGACAATGCATACCACTACAACAATATATAAAAAACACAGTTATCTTTTTTCCAAATTTCATCACTTTCTGACCACTCTTTCTTTGTGTTGCATTTTCAATGTCGAGCAGTGTAACTACTTCTTCAACTCAAAGATGGCATTATTCTAATATAATTCACAACAAGAGAAAGGAGCCCGTGGCTGCAAAACGCCTGCTGGTCACCAAATTTGAAACTCAAAAGTAAATTTTTGCATCTCTCCTATTTTTTCATGTGCATAAAAACTGCCTAAATCAAAATAGTGACAATTTACTGTTTAAAAACATAATTTGCGGGTTACTTTAATATAATATTATAAATCTATAAATGCGCCATGAATGCATGTTTTACAAAATGACTAGAAACCTCAAGTGACAGTAGGGATATAGATCCGACAATAATACATTGGGTTAAATGGAAGGGACCATCCCGAATACATTAAACAGATGTATTATTTTTTATGTTAAAGCAAATTTTCATAACTGTAAAATTATATTGGATCCATCAAATGTCTAAGTGACTGCAATAAATAAAATATTTTTGTTCATATTTTGAAATACAAATTGTTGAAAATAATATCTAGATATACAGCATTGACGAAGTTTTCTGTAAAGCTAAAAAAAGAGGGCGCTCAGATCGCGAACACCCCGGAAGATTCCGTTTCTGGTCTTACTGTTTTTGTTTACGTTGATGATGTGAATTTTTTTAGACGTGTTTTAATTTTTTTGTTTTATTCTGATTAATACAGAAGTATGTATAAATGGAAATTGAGTCAGTGTTGTGAGGCTGTGGGCTGTAGCACGACAGCTAAAACTAATTATGTAAAATAAAAATGTTCTATTTTTATAGAAATCCATTACGTAGGTGCCTGTGGGAAGCTGTCGTTCGTAGACAAAACTGCACTGCGAATAATTCGTCTATGTCTGCAATAATGATTTTATTATGGGCAAGGAATATTTATAAGCATTTTATATCGTACTAATGGATATGTAAAAAGGATCTTTGGCAAGAATTATGAAGGATGTATCAGCGGTATTATTTCCGGGACACCAATGATTCATTATGTTGTAAGAATTCACATATTGCTACATGATCTTTAGATGGAATATTTTAAGTTTTTAAGCATCTAGGAATTTTTAAATATATTAAAACCTTAAAAAGTTTACATTCATGTGACCACTTTTTGGAGAAAATATTATTTGCTGGTGCTTTTCTTTTCCCGCGTTACATTGGTTTATTTTTGGAATTCAAATGACTTTTCAGTACACTAATTGAAATTTACTCAGCATCTGTTTACTATATTTTTAACTGTAATTTTTATTCTTAGTATGCACATAGTATTGTTTATGAAAATTGCAATTTTAAGAGAGTTAATAGGAAAGTATTAGTATGTGAAATATCAAAATAGAAGCTCAAGGTATTTTTTTTTTTACTCGAAAACGGATTGTTGTTAACTACACTGGTTATCATAAATTAAGGAAAAATCACGATTACAGAAAAAGTTATATGCAGAATTTTATGAAACTTACCTACAATATACAACACATAGTAAGGTATCAAATAATATAAAAAGAAACTACCAGACAATTATGGTAGTATAGAAATTAGCACAAAATCGAAGGTGTCAGTTTGCTATAGGAAAAGTACCTTCAATATGGAATATGAACGCCTCTAGAAGCAATAAAGCACATACAGCGATGTATGATGCTTTCAATTATGCGGTCTATCAGTTCCATAGGAAGCGAGAGCCATTTCTCTTGGAAAGCAGTTGCAAGCGCGACAAGGGTCTGAGGGGGCGGATTGAGAGCAGCTAGACATCTCCCTAAAGCATCCCAAACGTGCGCGATAGGATTCAAGTCCGGGGATCGAGCTGGCCACTCCATGCGCATAATTGTTTCCTGTTGAATATAATCGTCTACCATACGAGTCCTGTGTGGTCTTGCGTTGTCGTCATGTAACAGAAAAGCATCATCTAATGCCCCGGCATATGGGCGCACATAAGCATCAAGGATGTTATCTCTATAAACCTGAGCATTCACGCTTCCCCTTGGAAAGACATGGAGGTCTGTACGTCCACCCAAAGAGATGCCACCCCAAACACAAACGCCGCCTCTTCCGTATGAATCTCTTTCCCGGATGTTTGACGGATGATAACGGGTTCCAGATTCTCTCCATATCAAATAACGCCTACTATAGCTTTCTAGACTAAACCTGGACTCATCCGTAAAGAAAACAGCCCTCCATTGATCAGGCGTCCAGTGGACATGTTGTCGTGCCCACTACAAACGGTCGCTGCTATGGCGTGACGTGAGCGGCACGCAAATGGCTGGTCGCCTTGCATACAAACCACCTTCGTGAAGCCTTCTACGCACAGTTGACGCTGACATCAACCTTCTAGTGGCTGGAGCAAGGGAGGGTCTAAGAGGAGTCGGAGTAGCGGTTCTATTCCTGCGTGGACATAATGTCAAATATCGGTCATCGGCGCTCGTCGTAACAGTTGGCCGTCCTTGGCTGAACCTCCTAGATGCCGAATTTGTGGTTTGAAATTGCCTACAAAGTCTATGAACCACAGAAGGACTCACATTTAGCCATCTGGCCACTTCTGTTTGACTTTGCCCTCCCTCTAGTCTCCCAATGGCTCTCTATCATAGTTCTGCAGGCAAATGATGCCTGGAGGTCATTGTTACGAATTGGCTATTTCAGATTTCTGATGTCACTATCACAGTCACTATCAGTGAAATATGTGGGCTTGCTCTCAAACATGGACTTTTATAGAGATAACGGATTCCGACTGCAGCGCTAATTTGCATATTGCAATTTTACTCAGCTACTCTTACTTGGCAACATATTCAAATTTTACACAGTTTGGCTTATTTTTAAGGAAGTTATCGCTATTTTTGAGTTTTTTCGAATCCGGTCCAGATAATAGAACAGTAAAAAAAAAAATCTAATCCTCCATGTTTTAAAACTTAATTATAAACTACATTAAGGTATTATTTTAAGCACGCATATTTTTGAAAAAATTACGTACTCTTAATTTTTATGTAATTAATCAATTTATTTAATATAAATTGATTGCTTGAATAAAATAATGAGCATCTAATCATGCATAATATTTTGAAATTGAATGTATAAACTATGTAGATTAAAAAATTTCAGCCACACAATTCACTGACACCAATAATACTTGTGCTTTAAATTTGTTTTTGCAGTGTTTTTTAAGTTTATTCGAAAAAAAAAAAGAATACATTAAGGATGTGACTTCAGTTTTTCACATTTTGTGCAATACATACTAAACTGTAACCATGAAAACAAAATGTACAACACATTCTTTTTTGTTTGTTTAAATAACTTCAGAATGAAAAAAATTGATAAAGTTATTCCATAATATACTTTATGAGAAACAGAACTTCCATCCATGATATTTACAGTGTTAAAGCAGCTAGAGGGAGGGTAAGACACTTCAGTAGTACAGTAACAGCCTCAAGACTTTTTAAGTCTTGAGTACAGTCTTTAAGTACAGTCTAAGCCTTCAAGACTTTTTAAATCTTGTTCTGCATGACTTATTAGAAATTTAATTCTACAGCCTTTGGAACGTGGTAAAAACATTAAAAAGTATCTTATGATTTATGATATATGTATTTATGATAACCAGTGTAGAAGAAAAATAAATAAACGAGTAAACGAAAATAAAAATGTTCAAAAATTTGCAGAATGACTCGCAAACAAAGTACAGGTGACAAAAACCTTTAAAAATAACTTACCTGAAATAAAAAGAAAACACATTCTTAAAATAAATGAATTCCATTAAACAGCATGGAACTGAAATACTACATGTTCAAAAATCATTTTATATCATTTCCAGATAAAAGACAACATGAAATGCAAGGTAAATAAGTCAAAAAATTACATTTGAGTTCCATACTGGTTGTCTCAGAAAGTGCTTAAATTTATTCTTTTACTGTTTTTAGAAATAAATTTCATGGAAAAATTATTTATTCCTCAGAAAAAAATCTAACAATTTACCTTATCCATACATTCAAGAGCCATTAAAACATCAAAACAATGATCCATTTAAAACACTGGTCCTTAAGAAGGCATTTATGTATTCGTACATGACGAATAAAACTAACACATTACTAGAATAAATGAAACTTATGTGTAATAAAACCAAGACATTCATAGAATAAATGTACTTTATCTATAATAAAACATTCATAGAATAAATGAATTCAATTAAACTGCATAGAACAGAAATATATATTCAACACATACTACTTGCAAAAGTTATTTATGTACTCATACAGGAAGAAATATAGGAGGATACATCGGGAAGGATTATTTTAATCCCCAAAACGTGTTTAATGATACTATGAAAACACTATGGACGTCGAATTCTAAGGAAATGAAAAAAGGCGCCAAAGTAGCGATAACAAAACAAATCTGGCAATTTTTGCATTAAAATTATTCTTTATTATTAAATATAGCAATATTCGTCGCTAGTAAAAAACAGAGATTTAATCATAAATAAAACTTTAAGCAAAAGATATGGGGAGGAAATATAAAATTAAAATTAGAAATTATAGCTTGAAAATCTGCAAAATTCCGTAGAGAAACATTATACAGAATTCACAGTTCCAGTAGAAGCATTGTTTGTTGTTGTTTACATCACTGACCAAGTTTTCGATGTAAACAACCGATACTCCGCGAATGCCTGTAATCGGCGTAGCATCTATGAATATAAAGCAAAATATATATATAAAATCCGTATGAAATCGTCAAGAGCAATATATTTATGAAATATGCAATATTTCGGATAAATACTGTTGCTAATTATTTAAAGTTCATCTTAAGATAGAGAGCACAACTTTATATGATAATTAAGTAAAATTAATCATTCCATTTTCCTTTGCCTGCTTTCCTATTTCTGTTAAAACTGTCTTAGCATAAGCATGCTAAGAAACTCTCAATAATACAATATTTCTTCAAAAACCTAAATAATAAAAGTTTCGTTTTCTGTTTTATCGATAGATGGCGTTCGCAGGCATCATGAGGTTATTACTCTGTTTTCCCCAAGTCCTCTCTCTATATGGTTACTACTCTAACCTCCTCGGTTTTCCCCGTCGTTTCTAACACTCATTCCGTGTTGCCAGATCTTGCGATTTTGCGCAGATTTGCTACTTTTGACAAACCTTTGCGACTAAAATCTATGTGTGTGCGATTTTGCGAAATTTTTGCTACTCTGTCGTTTCCTCGTGCTATTTTTTTGCGATATTAAATATATTTAATAGATCGTAAAACGCTTATACGTTAAAATAATTACCTCCTAAGCTAAATTTGTAATAAATGAATAAAAGTTACTTAGGCTTAAATAGAAGTTGGTGTTTGGCAATCCTGAAGTCATAGAGTAGGTGGAAACAGTTTTTAGCGCCTGTGGCTGCTGTTTTTATGGCATTATTGATTTATTTTTTAAGTTTTAAAATTTGGCTATAAGCAATGCAGCAGTAGAAAGGGGTATTTTCAAGAATGATATTGACGAAACTCAATATGTACTGGAGTTAAAGGGCAAGTTAAAAATTTTTCTTTCAACTTATGGAGCAAATAGTGTATTGTATAGATAGACAGAATTCCATAAAGGAATAGTAATGAAAGGGAAAATATTGCAAAGAGGTATAAAACAGAACTATACACCTTAATACCTTAATTGATGATTTTATTACTTTACAAATATTGTTTTTAAGCCAGTTTTCCACCAGTTCTATGGTGATAACGAAGCGATTTGCAGATTGAGCGTTATATATTGCGTATTCAAACAGCGAAAGAAATGAAATTCACTCTCCTAATTACAATATTGCTCAGAAGTAAACAATTGAAGTGACTTAAAAGTCAAAGTAAAATCCGTTTTCTAAATAATATCACAAAGAAATTATACAATGAATGAACGGGAATTTTATTAGTAATCACAACCTGATAAAGTCAACTAAGCAGAAAAGAGAATTCACTTTAAAACATTAACAGCTAAAATAAAGCAAAAGATAATGAATCAAGAAGATGAACTGCTAACTCAAATAGCGTTAACAACCTAAACGTGAGGAAGCACTTAACAATGGATATGAAAGAATTAATTTAAAATGCAAACTGAATTTTTAGTGACGTCACGAAAATCACGTGATATCTGATGTCATGTGGTACTTTTTGCGACTTAAGTTGAAACATTTCTGGCAACACTGCACTTATTTAGAGTTCATATTATCAATATGGAAATATTTTTAAAGAATAATCACAATTTATATTTTTTAATGAAAAATTACCTCATCGTAAATTTTTCTATATTACTTTGAAAAGAAATTATATACGAGACAATGCGTACACATTGGTATCCGAAATATTGAGCAAATTGAGCTTCTAGACACAGAGTAAACTATTTTGCAATAAATGCTAATTTTATTAATAATGATGGAGTGATCGTTACGAAGACACTGGCAGTAAAAGATACTGAAGTCATCATGATAGACATTATCTCCAGAAATTAATTAAAGGGGTTTTAAAAGAATTTGAAATAAGAAAAGAGCAGATTCTTCGCATAGTTACTGAAACAGAATATGAAGAAATTGTTATAATAGATGAGAAAATTCTCAAGAATATTCATATGAAGTTTTAGATGATGTTGCTGAAGAGGCATAAACTCTGCTAAATCAAGCAAATGCGTTGTGCAGTTCACACCTTGCTGTTAGAGATGGGTTGAAAGAACTTCAAGATACAAATCTCATTCGTAAATTTAGGCAAGCAAAAACTCCCAAAATTAATGGCATTCTTAGGAAGCGAACAGAAAAAGGAACAATTATTTATCAAGCAACGCGATGGGGAAGTACATATTTGATGATAAAGAGGTTTTTAGAAATAAAAATTTGTTTAGAAGATGTACATAATCCTAATGTTTCACTAACAGAAAGACTGTAGAATGATCTTGCAGTATTACAAACTCTTCTTTCTACACCGTATAAAGCCACAAAAAAGCTACAGCCTGAAGAATTAACAGGAGGTTTATTTCTGCGAGAATGGAAGAATGTGATGTTTGTTCTTTCTGAAATGGGAGGATTTATTGCAGAAGAATCATTTCCTCAATGAAGAAAAGAGAAACTACTTCGCTAGACACTGAGATCTTGCCGGGCTCAATATATGTAGATCCAAAACACCGAATTTTGTTGGATGATGAAGTTAAAAAGGCACAGAAAGCCATCTATGAACTTTCGCTAAGAATGAAATTACTCTAACAACAATTGAAGTATTCAGATCAGGAAGTTAGACATTGCAACTGAGTCTTTATCATGGAGGTAGGAAGTAAGAAGCATAGGCGATTCCTTCGTGATGACCAAAACATTCAGAGATTTACCATTAAGATCAACGGGTTTTGACATGATCAGATGTATATATTTTGTAATTAGGTCGTAAATATACATATACAGATATATATATTCTTTTTCTACAATATTTCATTCTGAACGGAATTAAATGCTATACTTTTCACAGAACAGTTTGCTCAGGACGGTTTAATTTGAATGACATATTTTGACGGGTTTTTGTTAATTACATTAGGGACAAAAATTAAGGTAATTCCATTTTATTAGGTTAAGGATTACAAAAATTAATTCAAAGTTTATTGTATTATTAATATTAAAATTATGCATTATTTCTTTTCTATTTATACAGCTTCTTCCTAAAACCCTTTCTCAAATATGAAACGATTTTTTAGATTTTTCGATTTAAAAATGCCTCAGAAGCTAATTCAAATTATAATTAATGCTCTATTCGGTCCATTTCAAATTAAAGAACCTTTTATTTTAAATAGCGAAATACGTTAAATATTGGTGCATATTTCCATGTACTAAACTTTCTCTGAATACTTCGGAAAGGGAATAAAAAAAGGATTTTTTTTAAATATTATTAAAAACTTGTAACTAAGTTATTATAAAATGTAAGGGAATAATTCTTTCAATTGTACTTATCAGATTTTTTTTACACTAAATTTCAACAATACATATTCTAAAACTCTTCTTTATTACTTCCTTAAGTATGCATCTCATAGAATAGCTTTACAATACCTCTAAACAGATTGCTTTCTAGTATGAACAATTCTTGCTTAAATAGTTTTATAAATGTATTTGTCGACAGGATTTCAATTTATATTTACGATTCAATGTTAAGGTTATTATATATTTAGATAACATAAACATTATAAATTTAGATACATTTAATAACTAGATTTCTTCACAGTAACTTTCACAGGAGTTTATGAATGAATAAATCCTTCATTTCAGATACATTTATAAATAATTTAATAATTATTTATGTATTTTGTTAAAGGCAGATACATGCTTTTCGCAAGCATATGCATAAATATAGTTCGACCGCCTCATCCGCGATCATGAGCGCAAGCGCGCATGTTCCATTCGGACCGAATTATTCTCAAAATAGGGTGGAAGAATTGAGACTTTCTTTTTCTCCAGCATATCTCTTCCCGGAGAAGAGAAGACTTTCAAATTACCTTTGGCGTCGCAGCAAGTAATAACTCCCCTTTTGGACGAGTCTATGTGTTTCCGCAGGATGCCAGTCAGGGTTGCGTTTGAGACAGTTGAACTACACCCATACATATTTCATATTTTTCATTTTCGGTATGTGCAAATTTCTGTGCATTCACTATGCGTTTGGAACATAAAGTAAAAGTAGTGAATACTCCATCAAGGGTATCGAAAGACGTATACAATTTTAAAGGTACCGTAAAGTATTTTTCATTCTTTAAGCATAACATTTTATTTTTGTAGTTGAACAGCTTAGAATTTTATAAAACAAATTCATAATCAAAATCGCTGGTGTTAGTTATCGAAAAATAACCAAGATGAGATTTTTGGGTGAATGTGACTAAACTATACGCTTTTGGAAAAAAATCGAAGCACCATGAAGGAAGTGGTTGTTTTTGATGAAACTGAATATGTATATAGCTCATACACAGATAATAAAATGATTAAAAATCAAGGTTATAGTACCTGTTCACGGCTCACAACCACCCATTGAGTGTTCAAATTAGTAGTTGATCGAACCGACCCTGGCGGTAATGTATGCTTGAATTCGTCGAGCCAAGGAGTGGTAGATGTTCCTAATAGCACCCTGCGACATATTCTGACAAGCATTCATCAGTTGTCGCTCCAGATCTGCGATATTTTGTGGCGCCCGAATCTGGCGGCCTGTCCCAAACATGCTCGATTGGTGAAAGGTCTGGTGACCTTGCTGGCCAAGGAAAAATTTCAAACGCACGGAGAGAGTCCAGATATATGCGAGCAGCATGTGGCCTGGCATGATCTTCTTGGAAAATGGCTCCAGGATGACATGTCTATTCTCAGCTCTGAAGTTTATCAAATCGGATCTACGGTCCTCTATCAAAGAAAATCTTGCCATAGCTATACTGCTTCGTAGAAATTACTAATGCCCGTTTGTTTCATTTCATAATAAATTCTAATGAATATAAATAGTCTGCTATGCCATCAATTTTTTCTTCTGTATCATCTATTACCGGCCGCAGGACGGCAGCAACATATCGTTGAACTGTTAAAGATGTACGGAGGATGACTAAATATGACCTGCTGTCATAAAAAATAGCACCCCACAAAACACTTTTGTAAAACAAAGGCTGCTTGGGACCGTTGGCCCCGTCCTCTCCAGACACGAACACGGTGGTCATTTGCTTCACACAGCGGGATTCATCGCTGAACACTATACGATGCCAGTCTGATGGCAGCCATGATTATCGGCTGCGACACCACTCCAGACGATTCCGCCGATGTTGAGGGGTCAAAGACAAACGTCTTAAAGGCCACTGTGTGCGTAATCCCGCCTCAGACAAGCGCTGTGAGATGGTGGACGGTACCACGAGAGGTATAGACGTGGCTGTAAAGCGTTGAATAATCGAGAATGATACCGTTGGGGGGGGGTTCGAACCTGGCAAACAATCAGCCTATCCTGCCTCGCATTTGTGCTCCTTGGTCTTCCAGAGCCTTCATTTCGTCAGCAATTTCCTTGTAGCAACCGTTGCTGCCAACATCTTTGCACAGCAGTGTCTGTACGCTGCAGATGGCGGCCTATTGCTCGGTATGACCACCCAGCTTCACGCAATCCTACAATGCGACAACGTTGGAAGTCGTTTAGTTGTCTTTGATATCGTCGTAATGGCATCTTTAGTTGCTTTGTACGGAATTACAATGGCAGCAACAAAAAAAGATAAATTTTCCGCCTCTGTTACTGGTTTTATAATTTGCGAATTGCGCACTAGAAATGCGCGCTATGACCGCAATTCCTGTTCATTTACATGTTCGATGAAGATGTTTTTGCATACCAAATTTCGTCACGATCGCAAAAGTTACTTCTTGGTGCTTCGATTTTTTTGCAAAAGAGCGTATACAAATTGCTATTATCCATCACACAATGAATGTTTCATTTATGCGGAAGTGTCCCGTTTTTCGATTTGTATGGAACTCTCGTGTGTCGAAATACTTTTAGAGCGCTGTCAAGGGAGCTTTGAATGCAAACAAAAAACATCCTATCTGGACACCGAAGCCTCGGAGCAGTGCGGGCTTGGCCTCTCCTTCCTTTCTTACCTCCATAGTCTCTATCATCCTTTTCCAATGAGAATCAGATTTTGAGAAATGTTTGGATAATATTGAAAAGGCTAAGGAAAAGCGAATGAAAATAAAGAACCAAGAGCTTTTAGATATAAAAATGAAAAAATGCAAATAATATTTCTATACAGCCCTTGAAAAAATAGAGAAATATGATCGCTCTTGCAAGATATCTCTTTCAGACCATATAGAAATCTAGCCTGAAAAGTTAAACGAAGTAACCCTAACAGTTACAGTTCTTCCTCCTACTCAAGTTTGTGTGGAAAGACTATTCTCAGCTCTGAAGTTTATCAAATCGGATCTACGGTCCTCTATCAAGTAAGATCTTGCCGTAACTATACTGCTTCGTAGAAATTACTAATGTCCGTTTGTTTAATTTCATAATAAATGCTAATGAATATAAATAGTCTGCTATGCCATCAATTTTTTTTTTCTGTATCATCTATTACTTCTTTTATCTTTAAAAAAATAAGCTATGACACATACGTATATGTTTACATATATATGAGGGAGTCGGAGTCAGTCTTTAACACTAGAATTACCAAGGCGGGTCATCTGTGACCAAAGACGTGGTTTTTTGTTCACTCCACAGCTGTATTTCAAAATTATGCTTCCAAATTTTTGGACTTCCCTGAATATTCAGTATAATGCCTTAAAATAAATTTAGTTGAATTCCAATGATTACTTTTTTATTTACATGTTTGTATAGAACTACCATGGGGGGTCATAGCGGACCCGAACAAGATATCTTTTTTTATTTCATTATTTCAACAAGAATTTCAGCTGCACATTTTTGAGTTACAAAAGAATAGTATAAGCACATGCTTTTTACACATATGGCGTGCACCTGTTAGACAGATGTGTGAAATTTGTTATTGGAAGCTATTGTATCTGTGTATCGGAATGACGTAGAATATTCGTATCTTTGTTATATACTAGTAACTAAGTAAAAAGAAGCTTTCCACTGTTGTAAACTGCACGGAAGGAAGGAAAAATTAGTGGCATTCCAGTTTTGCACACGTTTAGTGATGGAACGCAGCAGGAGAGGTCTTTCGAATGAAAATATTTTGAAATTGCTAAATGAACTTGCAAAAAATGATTTTTGCAACGAAAAGGCGTCTGATGATGTCATAAATGACGAAAGAACTATTGGGGATGTAATCTCCTCTTGTGAATCCAGTTCAAGTGACAGCGAGCTGAATGAAAAAATTCCAAGTAAATGCAATTCAGGAGTTCATAAACCAAAAAGTGTTGCGAGCGTCAGGTTCGTAATGGACTGAATGCACAAGTCGATAAAAAGGTAATAAAATTTATTCTTTTCACAAGAAATAAAACAAAATGCTGAAATATTACTTCAGAGATATTCGTACAATATCACAACATCTCAAACGTTAAACAGAACTCAATTCAAAAACAATGAAAGTTAATCCAAACAATATCACGATATCTCAAACGTTAAACAGAACTCAATTCAAAACAATGAAAGTTAATCCAAACAATATCGCAATATCTCAAACGTTAAACAGAACTCAATTCAAAAACAATGAAAGTTAATCGTATCTCACAGCGAATTCGCTACAATCAATAACAGCGCTAAGTTAACATACACATACAGTTCTATTTAAAAAAAACAGCAACTGCGCTGAGGTGTTTTAATTCGGCTTTTATAAACTTTTTAACTATTCACGATAACATTCTGGTAAAACTCATTTTCTCGATTTTTCCAGATGGCAACAGAAATTACGAGATATTAATTTATTACATAATAAATGCACGCGCTCCTGTATTTATACTTTTCCGACGTAGCTTTCTCTTCAAATTCATCTACGCTGCACGGGAAAAGAAAACAATTTTAATTACATTTCTAAATAAATAGTTATATAAATACAAAATCCGTAACAGTATAAATCACGAAACACTTTATTTTTTGTATGTATCTGCCATACAAATTAAAAATAACATCACTGAACACTGAATTCCATGGATCAGATATGACCCACCCCAGTAGTTCTAGGTATACAAGAAATGTGGTATTTCTAGTGTTAAGCTTAAAATTCCAGGAGTCGGTCATTTTTCCCACAGACTCCACAGTTATTACCACACTATTACCAAATCTTTATCGTTCTTCTGATATTCTACTACACTATAAATCATATCATATGTAGTATTAAATATTTTCTTAGGGAACTTTCTATCAGTTTATACTTTGCAGTATTATTTTGAGAACTACCAATTAAATTGCTCAAATTAATTACAAAAATACTTTTTCCCCCTCAAATCTATTTTTAACAGTGAAAGTAGTTACTACATCTACATTTTCTTTAAGTACTTTATAACTTTCAATAGTGGAGCTTTTTATCTTAACTCTAGAAGCCCTTACTTATTTAAAAAGTTCAAGAAGTGGGTTCCATTGGTCAAGGAATCTAGATAACCATTTCTTTAAACACAGCCAGCGTGTACATACCTGTTCAAAATTTTTTTATTTCCCTATTATGCAGGTGTGGAATTTTTTCAATTTTCTTTCCTTTTAGAACTTTCAAGATAACAATGACTGTTGTTACGAATTTTGTACATAGATAAATGATTTTACTGCAATTAAGATGTGAAATTCTTGTAATTTTCTGTGTAATGTAACGAAAAAGAAAGAGAGAAGCTATGATGGAAAAGTAAGAATACAGGGCCAAGTCTATTTAACATTAGTAGGGCCAAATCTATTTAACATTGAGTAAACGGGTAGGCGAGATATCACCAACCTGGAAACGGTTTACGCGACATTTTGGTAAGATCCCTGTATCACCGTCATAGGTACTGTAATTGATCATTATATTAGCTGTAACCGTAATTCGACCCTCATGTTGCCTCTCAGCAATTTCGAGAAGCAGAAACTACTAGAAATATCTCGGTGGCCGGGTGAAAACTATGCAAGGCTGGAGAGAGCATCTGCTTTCAGTTGTTGCTGTTAGCTTGTTCGGAAAACTGAGGTATCTCCTATTAGCCTTTTTCTTTAGCTGCGCTTTGCACTGCGTTGTTTAACGTTCAGAGTAGTTTGAAGTGTAACCGCTGACTCTATGATACAGTAGAGTTGTACGATTAGTTTTGTCAAAAGTTCTACACCTCTGAAGTGTTTCTTTTGATAGCACATAATTCAGCAACCTATCATCGGAGCTGTGTGCATTCAAACTATTACGAAACCGTACGCACGCAACACTTTTTGGTATCAGAAGTGGGATTGAATGCTAGTGATAAGGGAGATGGAGCACCAATTAAGACAGCTTCTGACTGCCTTTGCTGCATTCCAAGAAAAGATGGAAGCTGGTCGAGAATATACTAAAGAAGAGACGAAAGTGAGCCAAGAGGAGATGAAGGCAGATGAAGAAAAGAAGGAAGGGGCCGTCAACTCAGTTCAAGAAGACTGAAGGAGGTCAAGAGGAAATAAAAAAAAATAAATTACTGCCATAATAGAAAGCAATTTGAAGGTATGGAAGAGAGAATAGACGCGGTTCAAAACAAAGTTGGAGAAACTGAAGGAGGAGATTCTATGCTTCAAGAACAAATCAAACAACAAATTGAAGACATGATTTTTGCTGCTGTCGCCAAAGAGATTAACACCTTAAAGAAATGCATAGCGATAGCAGGAAGCAATTATGACGGTTTTAAACTTTTACCTATGCTTTGTCGCGGCATACCATGTCATTCTTGTCTGAAGCTATCCATATATGATTGCAAGACCTCCTGGCAAGTGCATCAGACACGATTTTCTACAGTGGGGGATACGAACGGGTGGGATTTCCAAGCTAAGGCCCGTCATCTTGCTGTTTCTCTGAGAGCATATGCAGCGGACACTCTTCAAACCCTTTCCCGAAACCAGAGGCAAGTCTTGGAAGCTCTATCCAGCGCGTTTGAACTGCGCTTTGGCAAGAAGTGTTTAAAAGATTACAGCAGGCTTTAATTAAACTCCCGCCGCTCACGGAAACACTCCAGGAACTTGCTGAAAGGCTGTCCCGCAGTACACTATCGATGGCATCCAGGATCCTGAAATACAGAAAGCTTTGCGAATGGCTGCTGTCAAGGATTTAAAAAGTGCTTTAGGGTACACCTCTATTATCCTTTCTCTGATCTTATCTTTAAGAGTCGTATTTGGCTGTACTCAACTTTCTTTCAACAGTTTGTTCCATTAAAAGGTTTCTTAGTAATTAATTATAAATATTCTAAAAAGAGGTTTTTAAACATGGCTTTAAAACTATTAACGCTGTATCAAATTAGAAAACATTCCAAATACGATCCAGCGCCACGCTTGAATTTGCCGCCCGGGGCACAAACCCCGGCTTGCGCAGGGACTGTGTAGAACCTCTTTCGAACTGCATACAAAGTCTTCCTTATTTCGAAGTGATCCCCATTTGAACTGCTATGTAATTCTTTAAGGACGTTCGGGACCTTGGAAGTATCAGCTGCTAGCAGAATGCCTTTCCATCATCCGATTCGAACATCCCACACAAGACACAGTGTTGCAGATGGAGCGAGTCCCAGAGAGTTCAGTATTGACATTCGAGGCAGCCCAGCAAGCAACTTGTACAGACTGCAAACCAATCAGAGCTGCTCAAGTGCTGGAGCCATTGGATTCAATAGTTGCTCGTCTAGACGATTTAACCAGATAAGTCAATGCCTTAAGGAAATGCGGTGCTAAAGGCCACGTATGAAGGAACTGCAGAACACCCCAGAGCATGGGAAATCAGACCTTTCCCCAGCAATGACGCAAGAAACAAATTAGTGGCCATCTCGCACAACGGAGTTTAAAAGACAATCAGAACACCCAATTTAAAGACCTTTCGTTTTCTGCACTGAGTGGCGGCAGTAACGAACACTTCATCATGGAACATGCCAATGGACTTCCTTGCAATACGACCATTGATACAGGAGCTAATATTATCATCATTCGAAAAGACCTGGCTCAACAACTAGAAAGTAAACTCATATGGATGCTGCCCTGTGTTACCCTCCAGACTGTGTTCGAAGGTTTCATCGACATCGAAGGAAAATTAAAACGTAAACATCACGTTTGGAAGTGCCGCTTACCACCACACGGCATATGCAGCAACGCCGTATGTTCGATAGAAATATAATATTCCCTTGGCCTTTAAAAATAATGAACTGCAATCAGCCTCTGAGGACATAACTATCCGTCATCGCAATGAATAATCACCTGGAAACGCTGACGCCTTGTCTGGAAGACCCTGCTTAGAAAGCTGCCGATATTGTTACTGGGTCGAAGTACAACAAAACAATACTGAGCCCTCTGGGACTTGCTCCATCTGCGAAACTGTGTCTTCATGTTCGAATCGGATGATGGAAAGGCATTCTGCTAGCAGCTGATACTTCCAAGATCCCGGACGTCCTTAAAGAATTACATAGCAGTCAAAATAGGGGTCACTTCGGAATAAAGAAGACTTTGCATACAATTCGAGAGAGGTTCTACAAAGTCCCGGATCTAGTGCGGGCAAGCCGGGTCTGTGCCCCGGGCGGCAAATTCAAGTGTGGCGCTGGATCGTATTTGGAATGCTGTCTAATTTGATACAACACTAGTAGTTTAAAAATCTCTTTTAAGAATTTTTATAATTAATTACTAAGAAACCCTTTTAATGGAATAAACAGTTAAAAGAAAGCTAAGTACAGCCAAATACGACTCTAAAGATAAGATCAGAGAAAGGATAATAGAGGAACTCCAGGTATCGCTGACATGGTCCTCGACGCTCGTGCCTCCGCCAACCCAACATGTAATTTTATTACAAAGGTCCTGAAGCGCCTTGGTCTTTGGTCCCTGTAAGTGACTCCTGGTGTCCCTCTGCTGTCCTCTCTCCAGGTGGAGATATTCAAATGAGAACCAGAACAATAGCATAGAGTCGCCTTGTTTTTATACCGACGCCACTTGGGAAATAAATGAAGAAGCATTTTAAATTGTAACTATTTTCTAACACCCAGTACAAATTAACCTTGAACAATCTGAATCAATGAAATAATTCAATTTAATGTACGTCGAGAATATAAAACAGACCATCAACGTGGGCTATGTAAGTGTATCGTGTATGAAGTAAGACATTTTGATTTCTTGCCACCAGTCGGCAACCTAGGTTTTAAAAATAGATTTATGATTACTAAAGTTTTTTTAGTTTCGAGATTTTTTTTACACTCTCATTTTCTTTTATACCGCCTGCTTCCAGTATTCCTCACCATATTTAGTGAGACGCAACCATTTAGTTAGCGCGCGCGTCCGCGACGCGGCCCTAACACTGTTGAGTGTAATTACGTCAATTTTTAGCTTTTTTTTTTATTAAGGCAAGTTATATTGCATATTATTTAGAGTAAAAGAAATCATGAAAGTGTCTAGAAAAAAACTCTCAGGGGCAGAATATAGAAAACTAGCAAAAGACATGGATCGAACAGAAGAAATAAAATGCAGTTAAAATGAAAAAAAGGCTTCACGGAACAGACGAACCGTCAGACCCTGCCGCAACTTCCGATGATGCCGAGATTCTACAGAATATTGACATTTCTTGCAATTTGCATGACCAAGATGAAGAATCTTCATCTATAATTTTCAAACAGACTACATTTCAGCCACTGAGAGAACAACCTTCTTCACTGACCTGAAACGAACATCTGGTGGACTTGAACAGGATTTAAAGTATCGTCTCATTTAATTGCGGTTGGATAGCAGAAAGAAGACTTAAAAATTTTTGATTGGTCGGACCCAGGTAGTTGGCCAATCCCAGAAAAAAAGAACGATCAGCAACGATCTTTCTTAAGCAGTCAAGCTGTATTATTAGCCGAAAAACATCCAGGAAACGTAGATCTTAGGTCCACTGAACGTGATGGAAGACATTTGACATCTTCACTGTGGCACAGAATATTAGCAAATACTGAAAAGGTTAAAAGATCTTGACTTATATATTCTAAAACTAAAAATGCAATTTTTGGACACCCTGTAAGATTTACAAGGAACATGTCACTGCCGCTACATCAGCATCGTGTTCTACAGAATTCATCAATTTGAAAAAAGGTTCAGAAATTTTAACTGAGCACGAAGCATCTGAAATCCACAGAGAACATGATTAAGTGGAAAATTCGACTACAACAAATGATATCGTGTCAAGGCATCGATCTTGACAATGAACGACTAATTTACACAGAAAATGAAAAATGGAGAGAGATCCTACAGATAGTTACGGATGCTGCATTGTATCTTTCAACAAGCTGTCTATCTTTCCATGGGTCTGATGATACCCCTAGCAGTCTGCTCACAAAGTGTCCCTGGCCTAGTCGAGGCAATTTTTTGAATTTAATGACTCTGCTAGCCAAACATAATTCAACTCTTAAGTACTAGTTAGAACACCTAAAAAAGGGATAACTATTATATTTAACAAAGATAATTAAAAATAAAATTATTGATATAATGGCGAAAACGGTTTGCAATAGCATTTTAAATTATATCAAAGAAGCCAAATATTATACAATAATGTTCGACTGAATTCCAGGTGTGTCGCATACGCAACAAATGAGCCATGTGATTCGATACGTAAAAAACATGTGGTGATATGTGTGAAATAAAGGAAAGCTTTATTGATTTCATAGAAGTTGGTGGAAAGAGAGGAGAATGTATTTCTCAAAGGACTGTAAGAAAACTGACACTTGATGGTTTGGATATTGGACAATGTCATAGTCAATCTTACAATAACGGATCTAATATAGCCGGTACTTATAAAGTAGTACAAGCCAGGATTAAGAAATGAATAAGCTGGCGGAATTTGTGCCACGTTTGGCTCACTGTTTGAATCTTGTTGGTGTGCATTCTGCTTCATCTTGACCTGAAGCAGTTAACCTTTGTGGAATTATCCCAGAACATATTTAGCTTTTTTGTCGGATCCACTATTCCATGGGATATTTTGCAAAAATGTACAAAAACCAAATTAAAAGGAAGCAGCCAGACGGGATACTCGGCAAAATATGTGGCCGGGAAAGCCCTTCTAACGAATTTACCAGAATTAGCAAAATCCTTGAAAGATATTACTGATCTTTCTGTTAGTACGAACTAGGGCATCTGCTACATGTGAAAAATTTTGAATTTATTATCAACCTGACAATTTGGGCTAATATTCGAGAAATCAATCGAATAAATATTGAAATTCAAAAAGGAAGATATTACTCTTACGCGTTCCGTCGCATTAATGGAAGGTCTGGCCAAAACTTTGCAGAAAATGAGAAAAATTCCTAAGGAATATTGGCTAGAAAAATCTAAAGCAGCTGTCTACAAAATTGAGGTTAAACCTATTCTGACATATAAACGAATTCTAAAGCGCAAAAAGCAATTTGATGAATTGTGAGAGGACGAATCACGAACACTTCATCCTGTTCAGCTATTTTCTAATGCAATGAAAATTGTATTTGATAGAATCTTATCAGAACTTAAATCGAAAGTAAACAGTGCTACTACACAATTCAAATTTCGCACTTCTCAATGATCGTGAAACATTGAATATGTCAACTGAAGAATTGCAAAAGAATGGAGCAGATCTTGCACGAAAATATGAGCGAGATCTAAACGCATTTGAGTTCTGCCAGGAAGTTGCCGTTTTTAAAGAACAAGCCCTAATGTTATTCGTCGACATAAAAAAAGGCTAGAGCTTTATCTCTTGCAACAGATCTACACTTATGATTTTTAGGATACCTTTTACAATATTTGTATTGCCCTGCAGATTTACTCTACGCTTCTAACTACACCCGCAAGCTGTGAGCGAAGTTTTAGCAAATTGAAACTAATTAAAAACTATCTGCGATCATTGATGAGACAGGAGCGTTTATCAAGGCTCCCTATTCTGGCAATCGAAAATCAAACAGTACATCAAATTAATTATGACGATGCCATAGATTTATTCGCACAACTAAAGGCTCGCAGAGTAAAATTTTAATTCCGTAATATTTTAAGAGCGTTAACTTAAAATTATTAATGAAATACGAATTATGAAAAGACGAACGAATACTAACCTTTTCCTTTCAGCAGTAGCCCGTATTGTTGTTATGTACAGCTAATAAAAGTTAGTTACGTAATTAATCAGCTCATCTGTTATTCCACCTTATGTAATCTATTGTTTATAGCTAAACATTACTTTTATTACGAGTGCATATTTGATTGAACGTAAGGATTTATTTATTTAAGTATGTTATTGCAAAAAAGGAATTTAATTGCATTAGTTATTTGTAACTTGTATATATTCGTTTAAGCTATTATTAGTAATGTGCCATTTCCATTTTTCGTTCTATGCCGAACTGTTTTAGTATTTAGTACTGAATTATTTTGCTTTAGTATGGGTAATTATTGTTGCAAATATTGCAAAACTGCATACTTCAGAGAAAACGTAAATTTGATTCAGTGCAAAAATAGTCTTTTGTGTGAATATGTAAATATTTATTACGTTATCGGGCTGTGTGAGGACGATAGTAGTTCTTGAGTAGCCTATATAAAGGCGTTACAGTGGAACGAAATTTTAAAGTGCCAGATTAAAGTTGCTGTTAATTTAGAGAAATTGGTGTACCAATTATTAAATCAATTTCATTCGTGATTTGCAAATCGTGCATATTTGTTTAAGATATTAATGAGTAAGGTGTCATTTCTATTTTTTGTACTATGCTGATCTGCTTTAGTATTTAGTAAAGAATCCTTTTCCATTGGTCTGGCTAGTTATTGTTGCAAATATTGCAAAATTCCATATTTCAGAGAAAATGCAAATTTTATTATTACAGTACAAAAACCGTCTTTTGTGTGAATATGCAAATATTTATTATGTTATCCTGCTGCGTAAAGACGATGGTACAGTTCTTGAGTAGGCTACATGAAGGCGTTATTGTGAAATGAATTTTTAACGTGCTAGGTTAAAGTTACTATTAGTATCTAGAAATTGGTATAAAATTATTCAATCCGTTGTATTAGTGATTTGCTCATATTTGTTTAAATGAAATTTTTTATTATTTAGTAATGTGTGATTCCCATTTTTATGCTGTGCTGAACTATTTTAGTATTTAGTATTGAATCGTTTTCTATTAGAATCATTTATTACTATGAGAAGGTATTGGAGCAAATATTGAAAAAATGCCTACTTCAGGGAAAATGTAAATCTGATTATTTCAGTGCACTGGAGAAGCAACTGCCCCAATAGGAGGGTTCCCACGGGTTTTTAATTATGTAACTTTTGGTCTATATATGTCAAGTTACCAGCGGCTGAGCTGTAAAGTCTGAACACTGGTAGTTCGGTCGAGGGTTGAATCCCGCGAATTAGCTGGATGCATGGGTGTTTATGTTGTTTCGCTCATGCGTAACTTGCATATGAGCCAATTACTCTTAGGAAGTCCTCAGCGAAGGCATCTCTCCTCTTAGGCAGGTACTCCTTTTATGCTTTGCGATAAGTACAGAAATTAAAACATTTGTCATGTATATTTCTTTTATAACAAAAATGGCATATAAAGAATTTCTTACTATAAAATGGATTTTATATTTCATCTCATACCCTACCTGTTTCTATGTTTATTAAAAAAATTTAAATTAGAGAAACTGAAAGAAAGGTGGAGGGCGGTAGTTTTAAGTTTTTGCAACGCCTAGGAAAAACGCTAAATCCGGCACTGGTTCTACAAGAGTAATGTAATGGATGGATTGCAAAAGTAGTGCCAATGTTGTGATGCCTCTGCGAGTCGGAAAGTACGGGAAGAAAAAAACTAGTCGAGGGAAGTTGCAATGTTACAGTATAGGAGCACCTTTTGAATGCATCGCCTTTGATATCCTGGGTCCTCTGCTACGAACTGCTGATGGCAACAAACACATCCTGCTTGTCACTGATTATTTCACCAAGTGGTCTGAAGCTTATCCTAGTCTTGATAGCAGACGTAGAGATACAGCACTGGATTTCCAGGTTCAGAGTGCCACTTCAGTAATATCACGATCAAGGAAGACATAATATCTCGGCTGTAATTAAGGAACTCTGCAAGCTACCTGGCATCGACAAAACTCAAATGACACCTTTACATCCCCAGTGAAATGCCATGGTAGAGAGGTTTAATCGAACCATTCTTAATAACCTCTCGCTGGTGGTTTCCAGAAACCAAAAGGACTGGGACAAAAAGTTACCACTGTTTTTACTGGCCTATCACAGTACCGTCCACAGGACTACCAGCTAGACTCCATCGCAAATCCTCTTCGGTCATGACCTATGTCTGTCTTCAAATCTCTTGTTTGGTCGCCCTCTTGGATGTACCTTTATTGCCCTAGGAATACATCGAAGATCTGTAGGTACGGTTGGAAGCGATGAACAGTTTTGCACGGGAACGAGTCTACTTGGCGATGGAGAAGATGAGGACGCGATACGACAAGAAAGTTACAGGACATGAATTCAACGAAGGTGACAAAGTGTGGTTGTGAAATCAGATTCGACGGAATGATCTCTTTCCTAAACTGCAGTCACCTTGGGATGGTACTTAGACAGTCCTAACAGGCTAAACGATGTCGCAGTTTGGATTAATAAGTCTATGCCTTAAGCCGTTCATTACGACACGCTAGTCCCCTACAGCCATAGCACATAGTCCCAGTAGTATATATAATGTAGTAAGTAGTATACTAAACCATGGTCCAATTTGTTTCTAAATTGTAAATTTTTGCCCTCAATTAGTGATTTAGTGTTTGACTTGTTTTATTTTATTTATTGAAATTATTGTTTCAGTATTGCACTGATTTGCGTTAGTTGTAAGTAGTATAGCATCCAGTCCAGGGATAAATTTCTGTTACTTTTCAAATCGTTATAATGGAATTTCACGTTGGAAAAAATGAGCATGTTCGACACGTCCTTCCTTTTGCTTTTAATCAAGGTTCTAAGGCCACATAAGCTTCTCAGAACATTTGTGCTGTGTATGGAGTGGGTGCTATAGCTGAAAGATATTATGATATGCTAAGTTCAAAAAAGGAAATTTTGACCTGAAAGACGGACCTCGTTCTGGCCGTCCAGTTGAGTTCCGTGAAGAGCGATTAAACTGAGATTGATTAAATTAAGAGCTTGGTTGGATACATTTTTCGAAACTACACCAGCTGATTTCTACCAACGAGGTATTAAAAACCTTGTTGAACGTCGGAAAACAGCCCAAGGAGAATACATTATTGATTAATTCATAAAAAATAAACTTTTAAAAAATTTCTAAAAAAACGGGCGAGGAATCTCCAAATATGGTAACATTTGTGTCCGGTACCTTTAACACTATCACAGGTGTTGTAATTGATCACTCTATTAGCTGTAAACCGTAATTCGACCTTCATGTTGCCTTTCAGTAATTTCCAGAAGCAGAAAGTACTTGTAATATCACAGCGACCAGGTGAAAATTATACAATCCCGAAAAGAGAATATGCTTTCAGTTGTTGCTGTTAGCAAATAGCAAAGAATTCATAGTACTGAGAGTATCTCCCGGTAGCTTTCTCTTTAGCTGCGCTTTGCATTAACGGTCATAGTAGTTTGAAGTGTAACTACTGACTGCACTTTTTGATATTCTAGAGTTGTATGACTATTTTTGTGGGAAGTTCTAGATCTCTCTGATAAAATAAATTTTACCGACCTATGGTCAGAGCTGTGTTCATCGAATCTACTCTAATCTAGGGGGGCTGCGAGTTGCAATTTCCCTCCCCCACAGCGTCCCAGACATGCTCTATAGGGTTGACGTCTGGAGACCTGGCTGGCCAATCCATCCGGCGAATATCCTCATTCTCGAGATATTCGTCAACCAGAAGAGCTCTATGTGACCTCGCGTTACCACCCAGTAAGCTGAACTCAGGGCCATTGCACCCCAGAAAAGGCAAACATAGGGCTCCAAGACCTCATCCCTATACTTCACACCTCACAAAGGTCCTGTCAAAGATGTAGAGCGGTGTGCGACCATCCAACATGACACCTGCCCAGCCCACTACACCGCCACAATTGTTGATTTCAAAACACTGGAGGGTAGGTAGCGGGTCCCTGGCTCTCTCCATATGAAAGTACGGCGCGAATCGGTGCTTAGGCTAAAACTGGACTCGTCGGTGAACACAACGGTCGCCCATTGTTCCGTACTCCAATCACTATGCTGCCTCCACCATGCTAATCGGACTCTCCTGTCCGTAGACGTGAGCGGGACGCAAACAGCCGGTCTTCTGGCAAACAACCCTCTCTCGTTCAGTCTTTTGGAAATAGTCACCCTTGTTACACAGGTTCCTGTGGCTGCACACAGGTCCCGAGAGAACTGAGAAGCTGTAGCCTCTCTGTTACGCCTCGCTAAAATGGACAAATAGCGATCTCTGGCCCTCGTTTTTTTGCCCAGGCTTTCTCTCGATGGATCCAGTATCCTGGAACTGTTTCCATAGGTTATACACGACGCTGGTCTTTAAATTAAAACTCTCTGCATATCTGGACTTGAAATTGGCCTGCCTCTAGTCTCCCCACAATTCACCTCATTCCATCATCTAAACGTTGGTGGTTATTAATTTTTACTGCTCCGATGTGAATTTAACGGATTGCTGCAAGATAACACCAAGAAATTCGCCGATGTTTGCTAGCGAACGCAATTTGTCTGACCCTCCACGCGCTTATAAAGCCTGTTTTTCTGCTAGCTCCGCCTACACACACGAATATGTTTATGTATTTGCCGTATAAGATTTGCATTTTCATCTAGAAACAGTGGTTTTTCCTTCAGTTCAGTTCTTTTCATGCAAATTCGATAAAATATGCAAATTCTCTTAATTTATTTCACCAGTGTATTACGGACCCGTACACAAGCAACAATATCAACAGTTTGTTCAGCCACAGTTATTGGAAAAAAAGCTGACCCCTTTTGAGCTGCTTAGTCAAAGAGGTCAGAGGTGCATATCATAATTTGAAAATCTGAATTTTCCTTTTTTAATATGCCTGCAACCTGTCTTTAAGCCTACTATTCCTGGTACACTGTCGGCATCAAGTGATAAGCAATTATCTGGGAACCGTGTTTTCAAGTTTTTATAATTAGCTCTACTACATTAAACCTCATCGAATGTTCTTCTAAAGTGGGGACAAAAAGTAAACTACACAGAATTTATGAAGACACGGGATTAAGAAAAGAAGCAAGAGCTGGGTATAGCTTTGAATCGATAGTATTGCTTCAATAAATAAAGAGGCAGAATAGAATTGATGTCAAGTGACATGCAGTGGTGCTTGATGCTCACTGAAGAAGTGGAACACAACGTTATCGCACATGGCACTCACAAAGCAGAAGTGCGCCATAACTTCTGAATGATGAAACGACTTTAGTTTTCTTTTATATGTACCTAGAGAAAAACCAAGTGTCTTCAGATGTAAATAATCACTTTTGTTTTGATGCAGATAACGAATTATTAAGCCAAGGTACATAAAAGTCGTGAGAAGTTTTAAGAACAAAAGAAAGTAGGGAGAAACATGTTGTGAAGTGTGATGGCGGAAGAACGGTCGAAATCGGGGTTTCTCCCATCATAATCAAGATAGATGGCAACTCTGGATTCTTGTTTTCCTTTTTGTGATGAAGGGAATTCCCCTCATTTGTGTAATGGAGCAAATGGGAAGCTAACGATGGAAAGAGACTCAAATGGCAGCTCATCTTACCGAGATATCCAGTGATCTGTTAGAGCTTCCCAACAGCCTTACGGAGGTCATTCTGTGCAACACAGAAAATTTCATGAACGTTTCTTCTGGGACAAAGCCAAAGGGAATGTAGAAAAAATAAGATGCAAATTATGTGATGCATGAACTCGAAAAAGGTCCGCAAACACGCACATGAGGAAGTGATATAATGTGGGAGAACAACACGAGGGGAATGCTTTGGACATACTCGAATCTTTACCTCGTACAACTAAAGGTTACAAGTATATCCTAGTTGTCATGGATTACTTACTGGAGAAAATGACCGGAAGCTTATGTTATCTCTAGAACTGGATTTCGCGATTTGGAGTACCTCCCATTCATTCTGACCAAGGAACAAACTTCACATCATCCAAATTTAAAAAAACTGTAATTTTTGACTTTCAGCTCTTGCTTTGTGAAATTAAAACAATCCTATGTGGTGATTCCAACACTCATAGTAAGCATCGGGATTATAGTGACACTAATACGGCTGAACTGGTAACAGTAGAGCTTTTGAACTCAAAGAAATCTGAGCTTTCATTTAATGGTTCTGATGTCCCTACTTACTTACATCATAATGGGAACGGTACAAATGCTGACCAGATTTTCATTTCTTTTGATATTTCTGTCGGGGCTTTCAGAGAAATTCTTTACAATCGCAGATCGGAACACAGTACCATTATCCCCACACAAACTTTGTTTACAAAAAAGGAACTTTAAAAATGCTAATTGGGGAGCTTTTACACAAGAAATCGAAGACACTTTTAAATCTACGAATGACTTTTTAACTCCAATAGAAAGAATTGATAACACATATTCTAGATTTGAAGGCACTATATCTTCCTGTGCTAAGAAATGGATTCCTAGGGGGCATGACAAATTAAATTTAAATCTTTTTGGAATGAAAGGTTCGATTCGTTAAAATACATTTCTTTAAAGGCCCACCAAACTGCTGAGCCTATGGATATTCAGAACTGGAGAAAATCTGTCACTATTCTTCAGAGAGAAATTGTGACTGCAAAGTGAAAGTGTTTTAATGAATTTATTGAAAAAACTGATTTCAGAAGATTTATAGATTCTTAAATAATCTAAAAAATAAGCTAATTGTGAATCTTAAAGAATCTACGAGAACGGGAAGAAGACTTTTAAGTGACAACAGCGATATCTCCAATGCTTTTAATTGCTCTTACTCTAAAAGAAAAAGATTGAGGATTCATCTTAAGAAATGATAAAGGATTGTGAGAAGGGAGATTAGGAGATTTTGTCCTAGCTCTACAACATCTAACTACATTACAGATATTTTTCATAAGAATTTTGATATGCTAGAACTTAAGAAGGCTATTGGACAAATTAAAATTGGAAACAGTCCTGGACATAATTAATTTTATCCTGAGTTATTACATCATTTTAAAGATGCTTCTCTTGCTCCCCAGCTGTTTTTATTTAACCACAGCCGGGCCCTTGGAGTTGTTTCTGTAATTTGGAAAAAGGGCATTTGTGGTAGCAATTCGTAAAAGAAATAAACCTGCAAGCGACTTGAATAGTTACACACCTATTTCTCTTACAAGTATCCTATCAAAGGTTATGGAGAGAATTGACAGTTGCTCATTTAAAAATCAAACATTCTGCTATCACCTGCCCAGCAGGCTTCAGAAAATCCCACTCTACTAACAAACAGGTCGCCTTTTCAAGTCAATCTATTAGACTCACTGGACTGCCGTCATTCCGCTCATTGCTGCTTTGTGGATTTCGACATCGCTTTCGATAAAGTTTGGAAACTTTGAACTGTCCAGAAACTGCAGAACATGGGGAATGGTCGTAAGATGTTAATGTGGATTAAAGGCTTCCTGGTACAGCGCTTTTGTGCTACCTGTTTTGGCGATTGTCTCTTGAGATTTAAGCAGAGCAAAACTGGGCTACCTCATACCTCGCTATTGAGACCAAAGACGAACAATCTAAACTCAGCCTCTTGAGAGACTTTGACCAGTGGTGTTCTGAAACAATACGACTACCCATAAGAGTTCTTGCCAATTTTTTACGCTTAATCACCAACAATTTACTTCTGAAATGACTTACCTTAATGAAAGTGTACAATCTAGTGACATTTCTCTGTACTTTGGCTGTGTTACTGACAAGAAATTACTCGGCAAAAACATGCCGAGCATATAATTGATAAAGACGAAAAAAGGCTTCCATTTCTCAAGACATTTAACCTTTGAAATGTATAGCCAGCCGGTCTTAAATTATTGTACTGAGGTGCTTGTCTCTGTTTCTGCTAATGTGATAAGGCTTTTGGAGGTCATTCAAAACAAAGCTCTAAAAAACATTACTAGTGGACCAAAACTACCCCTGTATTGGGCTTACAACGTTTAACCAAAACTGAGCCCATGATTAATGTCATACAAAGAAAGGCTGCTGTTCTACATAATAAACTAGTCAGGCTTCGAAAGATGCTTTTGGCATGACTATGATTTTAATTCAAAATGCAAAGACTCAGAAAGGTTTCATACAATGTGTCCGCGATATTAAATGTTATTAAATTATTAACGACTTGCCGAATGAGCTGCTTATTCCTCTCTAACTGTTTCATTACATGGATCCCGATATAAGGTTGGTTTTACTCAGAGAAATAGAACGTTGGATCTTCCTCCCGAGGCCTTATGGGCATCTCTTTGGCGACCATCCATAATTGTTACCCTTCTGATAACCGGTTGCATGTACATACTGATGGTTCGCTTTCTGATTTTTCGCAAGGCACCGGAGCTCGCATGTTTAGTGAACTTTGTTTTCACCTTCTGGTTGGAAATTTCACTATTCACTATGGTAGAGGTGGAGTCTAAACATAGATAAACTGAACAACTTTAAAAAAGCTGTAAGAATTTCTGATTCTATTTCTGTACTACAGGCTCTTTCTTCTAATAAAGAGGTTGAAAACCCCTGCATCCTAAGATGCAGGATTATGGTTGAGAATTTTCTTAATAGGGTGTCCTTCAAGTGGATCCCTGCCACTGTGGCATTGAGGAAAATGAGAGGGTTGATTATCTTGTCAAGAAGGGATCTTCTGTTCCCCTCCGAAACTGCGATTCCATTCAGCTAAACTGGAAATAAGAATGATTTCCAAGTGCTTTCTTCATGATACAATTTAGAATCTTTCGAATGGCAAACCTTGGAATGCACACTTTTCTAGATCACAACTTGTTCCTGACTCACCTCGTACAACTGCAACTTTTAGAATGTTAACTGGGCCCGACTTCCTCCAGGCTCATCTTTTTCGTTTTAACATTTGTGGACTTTCCTACCTGTTCTCTTTGTATGACTGAACAAGATATGACTGCTTTACATTTGGATAAGTGGGCTGCACTACCTGCTTTTTCTTGTCATGTGGTGAGATATTGGGAGTCCGTTATCTAATGGGCATGATAAATAAAAAAGGACTTAGTGAAATTTCCCACAGGATGATGTGATTTACAACTATGGCATTTTTCAGACAAAAGCCCTTTTTTTTTTACCTTTTTCGTTTGCGTTGCAAAGAAACTGTGCACGAGGGTATCCTTAGCGAGTTTTTTTCTTGATCACTTTGCAGCCATTTTGGCGGACACTCGGTGTATGTTCCAACGACAACAGGGAGTTATCTAATATAAACCTGATGTTTCATTAAAATTGAGGATTGTTATGTAAGGATGTAATTAAAGCTACCCTATTTAGATCAATTTAGAGGCTGTTCTGGTAGACTTTTTTTTTGGAACTTGGTAGATTGATTATACATACCATGAGAAAAAGAAATCAGCAATTACATTTAATACTGCAAATTTTACCAACAGTTGGCACTTTTTATACAATACAGAAAGGTAGTTGTGCAAAACTGCAGAGTTTTAAAAAGGCAGTAGTCAATGCTATAAAATCATTCTTCTCCATTCGTTTAGAAAGAAAGATTGCACTTTAGTAATCAGGTGGTTTTATCAGAACACCAGTAATTTTTCAACTGCGCTGCAATAATATCAATGCTTTAAAAACTTTGAAAAGGGTTTATGTCAAGGCAGGGTTTGAAAAGGTGATTATTAAATTTGAAGAGACTGAGAAGTTGTGCATGGTGTGAGGACAAGGATGGAAACAAATTTCAGATGCAGCTGTCAAGTCGCTCTTACCATAGTCAAAAGAGCATTTGGTTCCCAATAATCTTGAGCAAGGCTCCAGTGGTGTCATGTGATTTGTCTATCCTTTGGTCGATAGTATGAAAGGTTCTGTGATTCATTGCAAGGTAGTATACATGCAAGAATCCAAATTCTGCAAGAGCTGCAACCTGCAGACCCGGACATTTTTGCTATCCTTTTTTTGGCTAGTTTAGCCGGTGACAATGCCTTGGAACATTCTGTGCACAAACTAGTCTAATTTTACATTAGAAGGATTACCAGTATTAGGAAGTACTGAAAACTGTCGTATATGGGTTACTGCAAATCCTAAAGTTGGACATAAATGGTCTCCAGAAGCCGATTACATTACTGTATGGTGTGGTTTCACAGCTGATTTCATTCTTGGTCCCTTTTTCTTTGCCCTGAAGGCCTTCAAATATGTTCCATCATGGGAGCTCTAAACTGCAAATTCCTCAGCCTCAAGTCATTCCTACCTTAGAAGAACTACTGTCTTCATGCAAGATGGTGCACCACCTCAAATTGCTGGACTAGTGAAGGCACTTTTCATGCCCACTTTGGAGATAATCAGGTAATTTCAAGAAGCTTTCTCACTGTTTACATCCTCATTCTCCAGACTCGAATCCCAGGGACTTCTGATCCTGTTGCTGTAATTGATTGAGAAACCCTTTGCACTACAGTTGAAGAAACTATAACCCATTTTGAATATGTTATTGATTGGAACGGAATGCACATTGAGCAAATGCTGTGATTAAACAAAGTTTTGTGTTTCCAACTTGTTTTTTGTTCTTCATGCGTTCTCTTCTCATATGGTGGTCAACATTTAACTATATTTTTTATTATAGATTTCTTTTCTCTGTAGTCCATATAATGTACATGCCAAGTTCCAATGAAATAGGTACACCAGAACAGGATCTACATAAGTCTAAATAGGATTAACTTTAATTATAACCACCCTGCGTACGTGAACGATACTAACTTTACGAAGAAGAGAAATAAGACATTTGTTAGAAACAAAAACTAAGGATGGCCAGCTTGAACTTCTCTTGCTTTCCTACATACATTAGCGAACAAAGCAATTCAACAAGAAATTATATACATGTCATTCCATTTGGAATGTTGAACTGTCATATCTAGATGACAAGATCCCATATTAAATCTCACTATTAGAAATTGATCTTAAGAACTTTTCATAAGCCTTAAAAAAGAAATATATAAATTGCAGCATAATTATAATTAAAGTATGCCTGCTCCATTTTCTGTCACATTAAATTTGATTCTTTGGAACATTTATGCATTTCACGTACATGATTACATGACACAAAAGATATCTATGTTCCTTACACTTACATTTTGAATTCACCAACTCAGCATAAAAACAGCACAAACAGAAGATTTAGCGGGTTTGATGGATCTGAACCATAAGAAAATATTTTGCACAAGTTCCTTTATTATGTGTGAGATGCATAATAAAAATTTCAGATATATTAATCTTTAGCAGTATAGGTAATATTCATGTGTGTACTACATATACAATTAATAAATGAATGCATTAAATCAGTGGCTACAAAATTTTTTGTAAGCAGCAATACTAAATATTTCATTCAAATGAATTCGTTGGAATGCTATGTTAAACTGAAGAACAATATTGCATTTAACATCTACCAATGGATATGAATTTTCAACCGAATTTTATTGTTAGACTCTTCCTTTTGAACTGAATACAAACAGTCTATGAAGGAGCTGTCTACAGGTTGTGTTATGTTTACGTCTTATGTAAATGTCTTTAAAACTGGTTCCAGCAAAGGAGTTATATTAGAGCTTCAAAGGACAAATCTGCACCTGGGATGGCTCACTACATAAAATATACATATACATAAATGCACACTATCTAATACACATTTATAAAACAGGTACATAGATCAGGGCTGGATTAACCATAAAGTTTTTGCCCAGGTTATCAAGCAAAGGGAGAAGCACAGAAATTTTCTGCTGTTTGTATTATCACGAAATGCATGGCATATGATTGGATATGATGCAGTAAAAACAAGAGAGGGAGATTATTATTATAAATACTTTTATGCATACTTATTTTTCTCACAAATTTTTCTGATTAACAATGATTAGGTAGAAAAGGTTACGGTAGTACTGGCACCAGCAATTAAGGAAGGAACCGCCTGCATTTCGGGGAGGGGGAGGGAACTATGCTGAGAATTAGATTACCTTTAGTTTGACTTTGAAAAGCTTTTAAGTCACAACACGTAAAACTTAACATTTTCACCATCATGTGGACCTTTCTTCTTCCTTTGCATTCAATAAGTCTTTAGATATAGTTATTCTACATTATAACACAAAAACTACATAGGAATACAGTAATGTTACATGAATAATGGCAAAACACACAATGGCAATCTGCCTAGCAGAAGGTATGCCTTCTTGGAGGGCCTTTTAAGGAAAGTGGGTTGCACTTACATCACACATGGGAAAAAAAACATGATAACCAACCATGCACGTTGTTGCCTGGGATTGAAATGAGGTTTAACTCCCAACATTTAACGAGTTTAACTACTTGCCTACTGGTCGGGCCACATAGAAATATACAAACTATAAATGCTAAATAAGGACAAGAAACAAGTTAAGTTATATCTAATCCTTATTTATTTATTATTATTTTTTTCTTTTAACACACTATTTATTTGTTCAGCCATTAACATATCTGGGCATGAAACATGAAAAATCAGCAATGCCCACGTCGGTACTAATGGTATTCAAACTCCAGACATTCCAATCACTAGCCAGACTTGCTTTCAACTGCACCACAAAGGGATGCATTAAAGAGACAGACAAATACCATATACATTACATAAATATTTTGAATTATTGTAACTACTTTTTCATATTAAAACATTTCAGACATTGGTTAAACTAATGATTTCAAAATAAATATTAAAAAAACAGAGAGGGAAGGAAGAAAACTTTTAAACAGTATCACGAATAATTTAAATTTTGCTTCTGATGAATGGATTTTGTATTGCTCTTCATCTCATAATTTAGATTTCTATTTACAACTACATAGTAAAACAACAATAGTTATTACAAATTGATGTTTCAGTCTGAAAAAGTTAGTGTTGTGGACAAATTTCTCATATAACTGCAGTTGTCTAAGATCTTAAAACATCATTTTAATCATCTTCCTTGATGGCGGAGATGTTTTTTAAAATGTCTGCCAATGTACAATTGTTTGCTGTAGATATTTACTAAATGTTGTCCTAATGTTATAACATCATATTCATATTTTTATACTAAGTTACATTTATATCACTGATTTCTTTTAATGAGTACAAAAGTAACTTTTGATCGAGCAAATTCACTATTATGGTTATATAATCATAATACTTAATAATGGTAACCTATGACCTAACCTCAGATGAACGCAAGATATGCAAAAGTACTGTAATTTCGCTACAAAATTTCTGGAGATTCCCTCATGATTACTGGAGAAACTGCAATTTCAAAAAATCACAGAAATTTAGAGCTTGGATTCAACCAGGCTAACTACCTTATTGCAAAACATTTTGATGCTGCTAGGGTACAGGACCTTTTAATGAGACCACAACACTCTCTAGATTTCAATCACAGGCAAGTGAATCTTAAACTTGTCTTTGGAGTTAATAATGAAAAAATGTATGACTCCACAACATATTTAGTTGTATTGGAAACTACTGAAAGCATTCCCAAGAATTAGTTGACTCACATATATACAGACAGCTCAATGAAGAACATAGCCACTGAAGCTGCTGTACAGAGAAAGTTTTTTTTTTATAATTTTTTTTATATTATTTATTTTTTACAAACCAGTCAGTTTTGATGGCAAACTGGAGCCAAATCACGCTGCAGCTCTTTCTCTAAAGCCCCACACTATAGGACTCTATGTCTGTTCTTCAGGTTCTTGAGCAAAACAACTTGATATTCAAAATGTATTTATAAGTGTCGACATCTTTTGAATACTCTCAGCTACTGAATAGCTTTGGAATTGGTGCTGAAGCATTATGGAGTACAGAGAAATGAGAGTGAAGATTTCATTGCCCTCCCCAAAAAAACCAGAAATTTTATGAATTCTCATTCTGGCTAAGAGACTGATAAATGTGGAATTTAGAAAGATTAATGATTTAAATTTATGCATAAAAATTGAAGGCTTCGCGATGTCTCATGGACAATGGATATAACATTCCTGATTCTCTTAGTGCTGCAACTCAGGCATTAAACCATTTTTTGACTGGATATGATCATCAAAATGATCATCTCTTGTACTTTAAAAGAATTTCCCAATGTGTTCACTTTGAGTTCATGGACAAGGAACATTTAAACAGAGTTTTAATTCTATCACTCAAAAGTATTGGCAAGCAAGATGTCTAATGGCTCAAATTCCAAAAGCCACATGTTTAAAATAAATAAAAATAAATCTTTGTTTATTCGTAGTTGAGTTTTAAAGTTTAGTACTAATTGTGTCAGGATCTAGAAGAATTAAATTAAATTTCACAAGTCAAAATCCATACAGAAAGAAAAAGCATTTTTTGGATCAGATTAAAGATGCAACTCATACGAAGCTCGATACTTAAACAACAATTTACATTTAAGTTATCTTAAAGTTATTTCTTTTTAAGTTATCTTAAAAGAAATGTGGTTTGATGTTTCTAGAGGAAAACCTTTCACTTTAGGCATAACCATTCAACCTAAAAATAAGGCAGTTTTCAAATCTTTTTATTATATTTTGGATACATGAAGGAGCATTCTAATGTAATATGAACCATCAAAAGGCAATGGAGATTTGCAGAAATCAGTGTAGTATAAATAAATCAGAAATTTAATTCTATAATGTGAGAAGGGGAAATGGCATTGCAGTATACTTTCTGTGGTCTTATTCTATCAGTCAGTCTCATATTAGTCTGCCTTGAGCACTGTGTTGATATCAAAAGCATCAGTGAACACCTTTGTATGTTCAGGGTTGAACTGTTTTGTTGATTCACTATTAACGTACAATATTATCTCAAAAAACAGAATTGTAAAAAAATTTGTTTAGAAATTTAGAAAGCCAAAAATTAATGGTTACCAATCTAAAAAACGTGAAGCTGAAATAGATAAAGAATTGAAAAACAAAAGGTGCTTTTTAAAAATATTTACACTAAGACTGTCAAAAAGAAATGTTGATGCTCTTAATACAGTATCTGAGGAGACAGATATAACAACTGAGAAGTGAAATTTTCATCACCTATTCTGGATACTGGCGATGATGATTACAAAGCAGAATGTTTGACAATTACTGCTGGTAATAATAACATGAAAGAAAGAAAAACCGATTTTCAAAGCTTAAACTACAGATGATCTAGTAATATGGACCAAAATGAAGCTTTTAGATATTCATAAATTATGCCAATTGTTGCTTAAACGTGGACTTAAAGAAATCTATAATTTTGACTTTCCAAAACATTACAACAATCAAAGATTTTCAACAATACACCAACTTCCAAAGTTATTTAACGGCATTAAAGACATTGCAGGGTTAATGTATTAGAAATTCACAGACTTTGCATTTTCATTCTGTGTTTCTTATGGCATGTTTGATCTTTGGAAGATTAACTCTGTTTATTCTAGATTAAAAGACTAAAACTATTTAGTCCACTGCAAATTCTCATGAGAAAACATGAAGGCATGTAAGAAATTATCACTACTGGAAAGAAACGGAAATAAGAATCAATAAAAAATACAATCATTGATGAACAGGAAAGGAACTATTAAAAAAGAAGTATGACAAGTTTGGAATGACTGTTTCCATTGGTTCAAATATTGTTTGGGGGAGGATTCTTCTTTCCGAAGAAAAAATATTATTTGCTCTTAAAAATTCACTGAATTCTTAGTGAAATTTAACCAACAGTGAATGAACATTTGAGAAAAATAAAAGATCATATGTGCATTATCTCAAGAAAGATATACAAAATAAAATAATAAAGATTATTTCTACAACTGAGAAGAAAAAACATGAATTTTGTTTTCTGCCATTTAATAATTTTATTAGAGATTGTATTTCTAATATAGCAAATCACTTTAAGCATGATATGATTAGTGAACATCACTAACAATTCAATTTCCATAAACACTTACTTTTTGAGATTTATAGATATACAAAGTAATACTGGAAAACGTACAGGAAATGAAATAATATATATTTCAGAAAACATTTACTTCCAGAATGTATGAGGTCAAACATATGCCAATGCTAGGAACACGAGAAGAGACATAAAATGTGTTACATGACATGGCATGACACGATATGAGAAGAATTTGGAATATAAATAGAAGAGCAATATCTGTTGAAGTTCACACTTAGTGAATTTAGTAGTGAAATGTTCTAATAGTTTAGATATCAAACTATTTTTCGATACAAACACCATGTACATGTATATTTTTTTGGCTCAGCCTGTCGATAGAAATACTCGAAAAGCACATACTCTTTGCACTTAACCAGTCTGTTACACACAATGAGAAAGTCAAATTGAGTCCTTTAACACATAGTTTGTCTGATGCTTGCAAAGCCCTGGAAGAAATAGCTCAAGATGATCTTTTGTCAGGGTTAAATGGCAGTATTACTGAAGGCTAAGAAAACAGTACTCTTAAAATCTTACCAAAATTTATTACATCTTTCATCATGGAGTATAATATACTTTTTAAGATGCATGTAACAAGCAGAGAACTTCTGAATAAAAGCACCGATATAAACAAACGCATGACCCATAACTGATATAAACACACACACAAAAAAAAATTCTCAGTGAAAATTCAGAATCATGATGAGTTTGAAAAAAATGCTGACTGAAGCAATAAAAATTGCTGAGTTTTTAGGTGTACTGCCTAATCTTGAAGTAGAATAAGAAACAGTTTGAAACAGAGGGGATAAAAAGCAATTTATCTAAAAGAAACAGATTCATCCTATTAGCAACTATTAGAACACGTAAAGGAAGAAAGCAGACTTTGTCAGGTACATGCGAATTTAGAAGACAGCGAGGTAAGCATATTTAATACTGACGCAAGGAAAAGCAAAAATACTAGTAAATTTATGAGAAAAACAGGAAATATGAAGATAGGCCCCTTAGCCATAGATGCTAAAAATTTGGACACTTAATAGTGCAGTGTTCAGAAAATTTGAATAAAAACACAAGTTTAACCCAGATGATCAAAATGGACAGTTTAAAGAAAACAAATTAAAGTTAGTAGAAAATTATGGTGCAACTACAGATAAAGGAGGTATCACAAGTAAACTTAACTGGGTCATAGATACGGCAGCTTAAAACTCATTTCTGCAGTAATAGAAACTTAATGACAAATTTTGAAGAATGACATACCTATGTCCGGATGGAAAACAGGAAATTCCCAGAGAACAAGTAAAATCATTAGAAGATAAATCCATACCGAAAGAAGTTTCGGACTTAAGCTGTCTAAGAAAACCAGTTAAGAGAACTAATGGAATTTGTATACATATATATTATCACTACGTATATGGAACAGACAATCATTTTAGGTCTGATAATGACATTGAAAAATACTGTGAAGCCAGAAACATAAAATTTGAGAAATATATGCTTGACTTCAATGGCAAAAAGTATACTCAGAAAAAGTTAATTTTTTAGAAAAGGAGGATAGTTCAATAGCTGAACAAACAAATTCTGTAGAAATTATTATCCCACAAAATTTTAAAGCATGAAAATCTAGAAATACCACAAAATGGGATAAGGAAATAAGGGAAGAAAGTGACACAATGAAGAAACGGAAAGATTGGGAATTAGCTGAGATGCCAGAAAGGACAAATATACTAGGGAAAAAATGGGTCTATATGCGAAAAAGAATGAAATGGTTAAATATAAAGCATGTCTAGTCACACAGGGATTCAGGCAGAAAAGAGGGGAAGATGTTCATGATGCTTACAGTCTAATTAATTTTTTAATCATAAAGCTATTTTGCGCAATAAGAGTATGTTTATATGGATGCACTAACTGTCAATTAGATGTGAAAAACACATGAGGAAATATATATGACTCAGCCAGAAGAATTTAGTGAAGAGAAAAGTAAAGTGAGTTTATCACACAAGGTCATTTACGGTCTGCATCAAAGTAGTTTTTTGAATTTGAAAATAGTTCATAAAATCTAAATATACGGTATTAATAAGATCAACATTGTATAGATAAAGTAATATCACAGTTAAGTAAGTTTTTCGATCTTGAAGTATTAGGCAGAACACAAAACTTACTTGGAATTAAATTCTTAGAAACCAAAAGCAGGACTTTTATACAGCAGCAAACTCATGTTGAAGTAAGTTTTGAAAAATTTAAACTCTTTCAGATACCATTAACTTCATTTCCTATTACTAAAGACACCATTTTTACAAAATTAGATCGTCCGTCTACAAGCATAGAAATTGATGAAAAGCATAATTTGCCTTTTAGAAATCTATTGGGATGTTTAATTTTTGTAGATAATAGAACTAGGCCCGATATTGCGTATGCGGTAAATATATTATCACAATTTCACGAGAATCCTGGTATTAAGATATTTAGAAACACTGTTGAAATTCCTTAATTATCTCAATAGTACTAAATCATATAAGATAAACTTATTGAGGATTAGAAATTTAAACGTATCTTCTTATTCAGATACTGATTATGCAAGTAACAGGGGTGACTATGTGTCTACGGGTGGATTCATATTATACCTTAGATAAAGTACCAGTAATTTTGAAAACTTATAAACAAAAAGGCATAAGTTAACCACCATGGAGGCTGACTATATCGGAGCAGAAGAATTGATGTGGACAAAAAGCATCATAAAATATGAATTTTTAAAGTTAAATTTGGAACAGCATAAATGATTTTGCCATAATAAATCTGTTATTGATTTTTCTTGTTCAGAAGATTGATGAGTGATGGAATGCCTGACCCCGAATTCTATTTCCAGCAAATTAAAGAATGCAGACTTATGTATGAAAGCAGTGACTGTTATGGATTTGAAAAAAATTTGTTTAACTTTTAGGGATTCATATTTATTTAAAATAACCAGTTAAATTTAAGTTACTTTCCTATAAACCTTCATTCCCATAATTGTCAGTGCCAGACTATTTAAATTTTGCAGTGCATGTAAGGAATGCAAATTCTATCAGTGGGAGTTTAAATATCGATGTTCTAGTAAGGAAAGTTAGAGTCTGGGAAATCTCTGTGTGGTTGTAACACAGGCTTTGGCTGAGCATTTATTGCTGGTTAGACGTGGCTCTACAACTATTACCCTGCTGCCACTAGACTCATCTACGTGCTGTAGGTTACAGGATTGTATGAGCCCTGTAGTTTAATTCCACTACTTGTTAATATCTTGACTTCTTGAGTTAAGATTCTACTGTTTCAGCTACCATCGAAGCAGAGGCGTAGTATGTTAGCGTCAAGTTGACGCATTGTAAATAACTTAAAGAGTTCAATAAAGGGCAGTTTTAACCCTTTTTCAGTGCAGTCACTATTCTCCAGCTCCTACATAACAGATAGGCAGTAGAATGTTACAAACTGTTTACAGTATTTAAGAAGAATAAGTACTGTGTCCATGTATAAACTGAAATGCTATTTTTTTTAAAGTTCTCTGCAAGTTAAGTTCACTTTGCATGAGGCAAAAGGTGCATTTTTGGCTTACTGTTCTAAATTCTCTTTTCTCCTCATGCAACATGAGAAGCCAGCCAGCGGTGAACTAATGTTCTTGCTGTTCACTGGCCAATGACTTGGATCCAGAGGATGTTTTATACTACAGAGTTAGTGAGCTCTGGGTGATTCACTCGTATTTTTTTCCTTTCTTTGGTTTTATAATGAATAAAATAAACATTAGTTTTGTTTTAAATACGGTTTGGTGTTTTATTTCTGAATAGCAAAGCATGATTTCCAATAGATTGAAAAATCCCATATGCCGATAGGTATGAGTAATACCAACTACACTGTGTACAAATGGGAAAATTACACGACTTTTTCATTTGAAAATCGCATTTGAATGCTGACTGTTTCTGTATGTAAAATAAAGAACCAGAAATTGAAATTAAATGCAGCAAGATCATAGCCTTGTTTATTGTGCCAGGACATTGCTGCTCGTGTTGGAAGGGATCCCCAGGGAAATATGGAATCAATATGTCCAGAAAGGCCATACTGAATGCGTTGTGGGTCCATATAGCCACATCATGTACCCTTAATCAGGAACCTGGTTTGCGTATAGAACAAATGTCCACACAGATGATGCAATGACATCTGCAGTACCATGGACTGTCAGCATGGCAACCATTGCTGCGGCTTTCCTTCAACGCTGCGGCACAAATAGGTGTGCCTACAGCGGTGTGACAAATGACAACACTGAACACAGGACTGGCACCATGTAGTCTTTCCAAAATATTTCCAGGGTTCGAATGCGCTTTAGCCCACTGCTTGGCGGCGATTGTTTTTGAATGAGCAATAAACGCGTCAACATGGGTAACTCCGTATATCCGCCAACATGGCTGACTGTTTGTACGTTGCCTACATTGTGCAGTTCGCTGAAGTTTCTAAGTTTAAAAGGAACGCTGTGCACATGGCATTTTCTTGTAATTTATTTTCGTTATTTTAGCTTATTTTGTTCATTTGTGCACGTTGCCTACATTGTGCAATTCACTGAAGTTTTTTTTAAGTTATAACGGAACGGTGTGTACATGGTATCATTTGTAATTTTATGCCCTTTTAAAAAAAATTCCTTCTTTCTTCGATGCCATTTTGGTTACGTTTTCGCGGAGCATGTCGGGAAGGTTATGTAACGGCATAAAATGTGTAAGTATTACAACATAAAATGTAAATAATTAATTTAAACCTGACAAATATTTTAATGATCATAATGTTCGTTTTGCATATTATTTTATTATCTTTTTGTGGCAACAGTTTCCATATTAATTTATGCTTTAGAATTCTATGTTTTGTTTACAATAGGTTTTTGTGGAGCGTGTCGGGAAGGTTGCAATTGCAAATATGTTTCGCAGAAACGCGCCGAATTGGCGATTTTCAAAACATCACCAAGCAGTGGGCTAAAGCGCATTTTCACCTAATTCCAGTTCTGCGTAAGCATCTTAATGGATGCATCTGTGAGTGGAAGCACTCAAGAGAACGAATACTGCCAGTTTGAATTTGCCATTGTCACTGGTCCTGACTACGTGTGCTGGTGTGGTGTGCCATTGGATATACCACTTGTGCCATATTAGGTAAAGTGTGAAGCCGCTACTACATTTCTGACAAGGCTCATATTTGCACATTATCTTTCAGGACAGTGTGACACCATCTTTCAACAAGATAATGTGCACGGTTCCTCACTTTTATCCTGTCAAATTAAATGATGAGGAACCTAGTGAACTGCCAAGCGAATAATCGCTTAAGTCCAAGAACAGAAACAAACTCAAGAAGGGTTAAATACCCTTTATTTGCTCAAAATAAGATACAACAGTCAGCTCCTTTCTTAGAGTGTACAGCAAAGCCTCCATTTGGGCTGAAACTAAAATTGCAAGAAATAAGAACTAACTAAAGAGATTTAGCTGAAGCTAAGAGACTTCTAAGCAAGTTGGCTTGTAATATTCAATTAGACAGCGAACTATCAAAAGGCACGTAATATGGCAGAGCATAGAGAGACGTAGCCCAAAGGGAAACACGCTATTCAGGAATCCTAACTCTTTCTGTCAAAGCCAGTTGAACTTAAATACTATTATCTTTCTCAATTACATTTAATGTGATTCTAAAAACTCATTCTGGTAGGGAGTTGTAAGTTGGAGCTAGGAGAGACAGAAAAGATATAACTCAAAATAACTGTTACGAAATTAAAATATACCTTACAAATGCATGACTGCATGTTGCCTGTGCTGTTCTGATTTCCTTAATGCAGAAAGTGTTCGACTGTTGCCATGGCCAACATATCTCACCCACTGAGGACAAGAGCTTGCCAGCCTCAGTGGGTGATGAATGATGACTGACAAACTCCGGCAGATTTGTCTGCCATCCATGCTCAGTTTGACATGTTGTCCAGCAGGATTACTGCCATTGTTGCTGCCAGAGGTGGCAGCACTCTCTGCTAAAGTCTGCATACTATGTACCTCACACCAACTGCAAATTTAGCTATTTCTTCCCCCTATTTTTATTCAGCTCAATTAAGATTTATTTTGTTTTGAAAATTTCAAACTGGGCTATTCAGAATCAGATTATTCAAACATTGGTATACTGGAAGCGGCTTTGTCAAAGAACATTCAATTGTTTGTTTTCGTACGACATTTCTCTATTCAAATTTTCTCCCACATTCTTATACTTAACATTTTTTGCTCTTTTATTACTGATGGTTTAACAGTTTTACAATTTTTCACTGGTCAGCTGGAAATAGAATGATTCATGTTTCACCACTCCTTGAAATAGAACATTATACTGTGCATTCAAGGCTTAAACTCAGTAACAGTCCAGATCTGGTACTTTTTCAGTTTTTGAGTAAAATTACAATTCTAACCTACGCAGGGCCTTCATGAAGGGTAACGGCCATGACACCAAGAAACACAACAGTATTTTCCATCAGATGTTGTCATTGGAAAGTCACCTGAAATTGGATATTTTAAAATTCTTGTCTGAAATATAACTTTACTATATTCCTTACTGAATTAAAATAGGCTGACAGAAAAAAAGGTTTATCAATTATTTTGACTTTTTAGTGTTTCTAAAGACATTTTAATTATTTTTTTGGCATAAATATAATTAAGAAAACTGAACGCACAGATTAGAAATTGCTCCCTTCATGAATAATTTTTTATTTTTAGTAGATTATTGCAAAACCCTCGAAGGCTACTTGCCGAAAAGGAGGAATACTTCATGAAAGACCTTTCAAAGAAACTGACTCGTATCCATGTTACACATGGGGCAAACCATGGAAATACCCATGCAGCCAACCCTTTCACTTGGAATCGAGCCCTGATCAAGTGTTCGGAGACCTAGCTCTCAGTCACTAGTGGCCACAACAAATTAGGATGATGTTCTAAAGATAAGAATAATTACAATCAATATTTTATTCACGCTCAAGTTCTTAATCTATTTGTATTTCACAGTGAAAAATATTAAAGCCATCAACTTTTAGATAACCAATATTTGCATATAAAACACTATACAAATACGTCAATAAAGTGTCATAAAAAATTTCATTTAAGAATTATAGGTAAATGCAACAAAAAAATCTATGAACATTTATATTTATAATGCAAGACTAACAAACATACATAACTGCAATAATTTAAAAGCATGAAATATAGAGAGTTTGGATCGATAAATATTTTTAAAAAAATACAACTGCAATTTGCAATTAATAAAAAAAATTGTTTAATATTTTTTAAATGCTGTGTAGCAAAAATTATGGATTACAACATTTAGTAGTAAGGCTGATGCTTATTAACACCACTTCTTTAGATTACATATGAATGAACATACTTATTTTTAGTTTATAGTTATACAAGTTGAACTGCCAAAAAATATGCATGGATATGCATAATATTTCAACATGGGTTGTTTTCCTGGAATTCAAAATTGCCCCATCTTTATCCCTGAAGACATCTTCTCGTACAATCATATCTTCACAAAAATGCTTTTTGCACACAACTCTCTTAGTGGAATGAAATTCACTCAACGTACCTTTCGACAGTACAAATGTTTTTTGAGCCATCATTTTGAAATTTATATATACTCATGTAATTCTCTTGTTCCAACATAATTAGTTACACATTGGAGCAACAATGATAAGGAATTGTTATTTTATATTGATAAAATTAATACTAAACAAGAAGTCTGTGCACCTCGTGGCATGATTGACCATCAGAAAACAATAGATGGAAAAGATGACTCATCCTTGAGCTGCCTGACGTGTGCCACAGCATTAAAAAATACATAGTGGTATTATACGTAAAATATAATGGGATGCAATTATTATGAATGCCTGCAATTTTTCATCACTATATAAATAGAGAAATTGAGGGTTCTGGATTATTCAGATTAACAGGTTAAATTTATTGAATATACAGGAATCCAAATGCACAGGGCTGTAAGTGAGAAAGGAAGTATAATAGTGCAACATCATAGTATGCGAGGATAAATGCAATTTCAACAAGAAAGGAATCACAAGTCTGTTAATGCAAGCTCTTCTTTCCATCATGTTTTGATTCTTAGCATTATCACAAATCCAAATTATGAATAGCACTTCACATTATATCTATCAATTCATGCAGATCGCAATTAAGGACTTTATGAGAACATGCTTAGCCATTTTCTGTCATTTCTTTCCGTGTTATTAAATTGGTAGCTATCCAAAACGCAACACCATGAAGGAAGCATCTAAACAGCATGAAGCGTGCACCATGCATATACTGCCATGGTACATGTAAATGACTATGATTTCAGCACTCACACACATAATGGGCAACTGCAGCCCTCCTTACAATCCGAAATTAAAGGAAAAAGAGACTGCAATTTTGAACAACATGAATTGTTCCCCGTGAGATGTTTTGTTTGCACAGCTTCAGTACATTTTGTAGAAAAAACATGAGCTATATTCGAGTTCCACTGAGGCAGAATCACTGCATACAGAGATCGCGGGAAATTGGTCATCATATTAGATGTTACCATGCAGGAGTCGTAAGAATATGGAATTGGTGGATGCAGGAAGGAACTGCTGACAGACAGAAGCAAAAGCAACCACATTGTCAGACCATTTAGGAAAGACAGGCATATCGTGTGCATAGCACTGATAGCACACACTGCCACATCTGTAGCCATATCACAACAAATAAAGTACATAACAAACAAACGGTGTCTGCACAAAAAATTCACTGTCGTTTACATTACAATGGACTGCCACTAGGCAAACAGTGCTTCGCTTACCTTTAACTTCAAACCACAGCATTTACAGTGGAGCAATGAACAGCCAAGTTGGACATCCGAATGGCATGACAGACACCATGAAGAGAGGCTGCTCAATTGTTCTGTTATGTATCATCATACTGGTCCTACACCTGATGTTAACTGGGGTGGCACTGAACTTCATTCCTGCACCCGTACTATGCATTACTGGTATACTTAACAACCAACGCTATATTTCTGAGGTTCTGCAGCCTCTTCTTCCTTATTTTCATAGCTCACCTGAGGCTACATTTCAACAGGACAATACTTAAACACATATTGCATGCAATGTTCAAGCTTTCTTCATAGCCTACTTACTATACCGCATTGTTACTGTGGCCTGTCTGTTCTCCAGATTTATCTCCCATCATATGTGACTGGAGAACGACCAGCCTGGCATGGTACACCCGATGGACTCTGGTTACATGTGGAGGCAGCATAGGGTACCATTTTCCCTGTATACATCCACAGCCTCTTTCACTTAATGCCGCAATGTGTAGCAGCGATTATTGGGAAATGTTGAGTAACACGTACTATTAATTTTCTCGTTTTCCTCAACTCAAACTCTGCATTTTAAATCAATTAGTATTGATACTACGTGTAACCTCTGAAATAAAATTGGCTTTGATATTTCTTGTCTTCTTTCGTGTTGCATTTTAGATGGCCAGCAGTGTTACGTTGCATGCTTCAGCCTGAATTTTACCATTCCTTCATAGATCAAGATTTCATATTCGACATAACTTTTCACTCTTTTATCATGTATTTCTGGCACCAGTTGCTTTTTATTAAATACATATAATTTTGTCTATATTTAACAGGTGTTAATACATTGAATATCCTTTATTTCAACCTTATTTTTACATCTTGATTTTTCATTTATTATAATTAATAAATAAATTCCTTCACATGCAGTTGGAGCAGCAGTTTAAAGGGGGAGACAAATGCTTCTCATCAATAACAGGCTGAATACTGTTGATTCCTATTGCAATAACAACAGATCTAAAGAAACAGACGGTATGATGCGTTTTAATGAGAAAGCAAAAAATCCCCACCCAAGAAGAAAGCATTTTTGATTTTGATTAATTTTATTACAATTCTACCAAAACTAATTTTCATCATCTGTAAATTAAATGATTTATAATTACTTTTTTCCATACAGCAGTAAGGCCACTTTACAAAAGACACTATCCCAAAAGACATTATGCACACTTGCAATAATGTCTATTTCTGAAAATAAAATTACAACATGGACCAGATGTGGGAATTTGTACTATAATTTACAAAATGGAGTGAATTTTGACATCTGGTATTTTGATATCCTCACACATCATATACTGAGGGACAATAAAACCTTGCTTATAATTGATCTCGAACTGCCAATAACTTCAGTGTTGCATATGATGGTTCTTAATTCATGCTGAAGTAGTTGAGAAAATCGCCTGAATTTCTGAAGAGCAAGAAAATTTAGAGGGAAAACTATAAATAACGATGAACACGCATATTTTGATTACTGAAAACCACTGGTGTATGTATCATGTCTGATTCAGATGCATATTGATCTGGAACTCTCAAACACTTTTGGGGGTGCAAGTACTTTCTACCTTGCTTTAGAAGGCAAGAAAAGCCCCAAATCGATCATCAAACAGCCTGACAGTAAAGATTAGTACACTTTATAACAGGCCCAGGGACGGCAAATTTTATTAACTGCATATTGCATCATAATTTCAATCTGATTTAGCATCTATACAGTCTTTTGCCTAACATAAAGATGACTCTACATACTTCTCGACATTCAATGATGTACTTCCAAAATATACTTAGGTTCGAAGAGAAAATGGGTCAGTCTCAAGTCAGCTCTCAAATGCCTCTTTAATGAGCAAAAGTCACGTGTGTTACAAACCCACAAAGGCAAACAGTATAAGAATAATATCATTAAAAAATTATCTGAAGAATGAAAAAGTTCGCTTTTCCATGACTGACAATGGCACAGTGAAGCGAGTGTACTATCAAACGCTTCCTCAAAACCATCAACAACAAAATGTGGAAAGCTTCAGCTGTATTTATATGACTAAGAGAGATACATTAGTTATATTAACTGCACTGAATATGTACAGATAAATTATTAGATAGATTAGATAGGTAGCTAAATTAGTTCTACAACCACATCTGGCACCATTCTATTGAAAATGAACTAATGAGAGCAAATAAAAGAAACACAAGTCTGGAATCGATCGAATAGAGGCATATCAAATCTATTGAGGGAGGAACAGTGCAAGTTACAAAATTAAAAACAACTTCTGATAAAGGCTATGAACATGAATCGATAAGAGACACCTTCATGATCTATCAATCTCACCTTCTTAACCGGAGAAGTGACTAAAAGCAGTTTTTCAAAAAAATAAAAATAAAAAAGGAGATCCCCCAAAATCTGGTTCAGGTTATGCTGCAAAACAAGAATTCACAGTATGCTATATGAAATTTTTATGCAAAAGCGCTCTTCCCTCATTTGCAAATTAAATATTTTGTTGCAATGTCTCTCTACATGATGTCACCCAGTGACACCTCTGAAAACATATTTTCCAGAGAATACTGTTCTTCTATTAATACTTACAGCCTGCACACATCTCCTTAGGTACAGAATAGGACATCCACCTTTCTGAAATTATTCATCTCTGCACAAGATATATTAATAAAGATAATAATCCCTTTGGCTTTGTTTTAGATGACACGTCAGATCGAAGAGAAGTTGCTAATGCAAAATTATCATTAGGTTGATGGAAAAGTGTTCCTGATATTTTAACGGATGAAATGTATTCGATTAATATTTTATGATTTTGGGTTTATTGGCCTAATACTGGCTTCTGGCCTATAAATTGTTCATGACATTTGGAACTGCTCCCATATGCGAGTAATATTAATTCTGCTTATACATTACATAACATATACAGGAATAGCCTTGAACCAGAGAAGAGTAATATTTTCGATTCTTAATGGCCTTTGTTATGAAAGATTCCCTTAAATGTGTTAAATCAGAATCGTAACTTTTCTGTTTGCTAAGAGTTAAATTTAAACAGTCAATCAAAATGGACAACGGGTTCAGTTTCATCTCATCTACAATATATTTGATACAGATCCTACATCAAAAGCAAACATAACTAATTGTTGTCACAAACATAACTGATTGTTGGAGCGAAAATTAAAAAAAAAAAAAGGGGGGGTTGACTCAATGTAAAAAGGTTGATATCAAACATGTGAATGTCATCCGATATTCTGTTTTCTCATTTCGGTGTGATTTTAAAAGAGCAAACAGTCTGTCTAACAACATGTACGTGTAAAACTTACACTGAGATTTCACTTGGTCAGAACTATGACAGCAAAACTTCTCACTTTATGACTGAAAAGTATTACAAAGATAGATAGAAAGAGTAACTTTTATTAAACTGAGGTTGACTGTTGATATTACTGGTGGCATTCACTCTTTTTTTATCAAGAAAAATTTATTAAATATGGTGAATGTGAAATAAACTCTTGCAAGAAGCAAGCCAGAGTTTTCCTTACTTAGTCTCTTCATATGCAGAGGGAAAATGAGTGTACATCATGCCAAAGTGTTCAAGAAGACTAATGCCAAATAAACCCTTAATAAATTATTATGCAAAGTCTATTCCATTTCCCAAACTGTATGTCATTGACACAGCAAAATACTTTTGCAGGCCAGATGCCTCAAAGAATTGTATACAATGCATTACACAGCAACTCTGTTGAGTGCATTTGAGCTCAAACATTATCAATTTAATTTCACTGTACTGTATATTGACAAAATTCCTGTAATTTAGGGAACGTTCACACTATGTCTCAAACACTAAAATTATCATAATCACATGGCCTATAAGTCATTAGAAGAGGTAAATTTGCACATGTGTCAATGTGTCTACATGTCTTCAGCTTGCTTGCTGCACTGTTTTCCTTAGTTGTTTTCTTATACTATCTCGGTATAATACTGAAACGTTAGAATATTTAGACAAAATCCTTATACTTGTTTTTGTGACTCAGCAAATCTTGTTGCCAAGTAGTAAAATTGTTAAGATACAGAAAAATATATAATCACTTATTTTGATAACAATATTCGAACTTATTACTATTTCTCCAACAAGTACCATTAAGATTGAAGTACTTCTGTCTCAAGAAATGTATACCTAAAAAATGACCTAACACAGCAAGAAACATCCTTTTTGACTTTATAAATGATGAATGGGAATATTATGCATGACATTGAAGCTCGTGAAGAAGCAGTTGTTTTTTAAGTTTACCTAGCACATGAAATACTTCCTGTAAGTGAAAAATCAGCCACCACTGTTGAACAGGACAAGTTAACAGAATATGAAACACACCAAGACGAGAGCTCTTTTATTTAATTCCTCTTTGCTCCATTAAATATGATGATGAACCACCTTAAATGGGTTCCTTTAGAAGATGAAGTAAGTGAAACTGAAACATTTGGTTTCCTTATACAGTATTTTCTCCCTCCTTTGTGCCTTCATGTTGTAATGGTAGCACACTCGGCGTGTATTCATGAAGTCCAGGTTCAAGTTCTGGGGAGGGCACTGCTAATTTTTCATGTCTCCTGCTTCAAAATAACCTACTGATTTTACATCCTTGGAGAGATACCAATTTCACGAAGCAGTACAGTGGCTACTTCCAGCTCCTGTGACAGCCTGCAGGTCTAAAACCAACACTCTTGTAATTGCTTGACAGTTTCTTCAAGGCAAACATGAGAGAAAATGACCTTTAGATGCAGTTGCTACTCATCGTCTTCCTTGAATAGGCTGTGTACTAACGAATACAATTTTTTAAAAGTGGTTTTCAAGTTCTTGATGCAACACTTTGAAGGATAATCAGATCTTGATTGACCTTCCTTAGAGTTTACCCCCTCGAATCTACCAACTGCTACTTCTGCACTTCACACAAATGATGCCTTTCATTCATAACTGATCAATACAGACCACACTCAGAATGATCACCTGGGGTTCAAAAAAAAAAACATCGCTTTGTTTCAGAGTTTCAAATCGCTGGATAAGAACTGGAAGCAGAACTGAACTATGTTTAGCAAGTCAAACTTAAGAAGCATACACATGTTCTAAAACTGCTGCTCAGAGTCTCTCTGAAATGAAAGTATATTAATAAATACAAACTAAGAATTTAAAAAAGTGAAGAAATGATATCTGATGTAGTAAATTTAATACATAGTGACATAATTAAATGTAATTATAAATATAACAATTGGTGCAGAAAATACACAATAAAAAGGTGAGTACTTACATCAGGTAGCAAGTTTTTATCCAAAAAGAAATTATGATAGGTACAGATAGAAGTAAGCAGGTTACCAAAAATTCAGTATTCGTTATACAGGTACAGTCTTGCTGCACTAACTGTGCAGTTCTGCCCCGATTTTGAGGGAGAATAACCTTGGGAGGTGATGTGAAGGTCTTCCATTCCTCTTAACCTGCCACCAATCTCTTGAACAAACTTTAGGTTCACCATGTATTTTGAGTGCCACTTGCCGCACAGACTCCATACATAAAAAAAATCCATGCCTTTTCTGGGATTCCACACCAGGCCCATTGGTATGGATCGAAGTATGGAAAATTATTAATTATCTCTAAGGCCTAATTAAAACATAAGTCGATACACTAACCTTTCTTTCGTGACAGATTTTAGAAAGACTCCAAATCATTATATATCTTACAATCCTGTTTTATTCTCATAAAAACAAGGAAAATAAATTCTAGGGTCCTCTCTGAAAAAAGTTGCGCTTAGGACCCGATTTGCTTCATCGAACCCTAAGCATCTTCCTATTTAATTCTTGATTGAGATCTGGTCGAGGCAATCAGAATGCATCATGTGCGAGACTGTTAACACAGAAAGAAAGTTTTAGAACACAGGGGCAAGGACAGAAACTAACTGATAGAGGAAGTACCTATTTATATATCTGAACTCCCACTCTGTTCACTGAAGAACACTGCTTGCATAGAGAAGGTATGAAAAAGAGACCAATATACATATTTTTTATGATGCTGCAGTTTAAAAAAAAGTCGCTACATGACAACAACAATAAAAATGAGAAATAATTATTTTTGTACTACTATAACTCTTAACCTTATATACTATTATAATATAGACCCTTCTGCTTGATAAGTACAAGAATTTGAATTCCCACATATTGTGCAACTGCTGATTTGAATGTCCCCGAGTCCCTACTTTCAAGCTTCTTATATAAGTGAAAGAAATATTAAATAAAATATTTTGAACTAATGTGTAAAATCTGTTTTAATATTCATTGATTATATAATCATCACGAATAATGTAAAGCCAAAACAAAAATAAAAAATATTTGTTATAATTGCATAAAACATATCTCAGTAGAATGCAGTTCTTGGTTTGCAAAATAAATACAACAGAAAAATTTTACCTTATGTAACACACACGAAAAAAAATGCAAAATACTGTTAACGAAAACCTTGTGAATCAATGTTTACTAACATTTCTTAAAATTAAGACAGTGTATTTAAATGCTAGCCTCACATAAATTTATACAGTTCTTTTGAACTGTTACCTCGAAAAATAGAAAACACCAAAAGTTACACTAAAAAATAACTTATTAGATGTAAAATTAGGTAATTAGGTCCAAATTAACGCACATCTGTTGACAGTTTCATCGATTTTTGTACAGTAAATTCCTCTTAACACGAACTCACCTAAGGCAGTAAATGATGTTAACATTAACAAAATTTGGGTCCTGGCAGCAATGTACATGAGCTTAGAAGAAAGTTATCAGCTAATGCAAATTTCAGTTAACTTGAATTGTGAAGTTTTTAGTCTGTTGCATAATTAGATTTAATGCTTTAACATGAACTTTCAAAGTTTTTCATATTTTTCCTAGTGATTTCTCTGCTACGATTACATTCAGAAATTTTTCATCCCGCTTAATTGAAAAACCTTAGAAAATTCACTGTATTATATAGCCGGCATTAGTAACACTGTTCGGCAATCATGATCATTTCATCAATGATGAGTTTTGAGGAATTTGTAAGTGCTGCTGATGATGTTACCATGTGTGCTCCAGTAGAAACTGAAGTACAAGCAGTTGTGTCAGAGGTAAAACGAATGTCACCAGAAGAAATTGAGGAGGACAATATTATTCTGCCCACCTGCCAGGAAATGTTACGAGCCTTGGACACTGTAGAAGGTTTTGCTGCAACATTTGAACTGACCATTAGTTTTATGGAAGCTACAAGTACTGTTTGTAGTGAAGTTTTGTGATCCATCAGTGTATTTTTTTTTCAAGTTACTGTATAGTAATTAACGTAATAGTGTAGTGTTTTCTGTTGCAACATACATAATATACTGTATTATTATGTAACTATGTACTGTAAATGGTTAATGTGTAGGAAAATGTATTCCAAAAATAGCATTTCAGCCACCAATTAATCTGAAAATTTTTAACATGAATTCTTGTTCTTTTAGCCCTTTGACATTCATGTTGACATACCCTGGCAATGTTAAGGAAATTTTATACAACAGCAGAAGGAAATAAAAAAATTCATATCACTTGATGAAACTTCACTCCTTATCAATGGTTTCACCATACATCAAAGATCATTACTTCCTTGTATATATATTAAGTAAAGACTAGATGAAATACATCAACTAAATAACAATATCATTGTCTTTCATGACTAGATGAAATAAAACTGGAAATCTATTAAAAAATATTTTATATCAGAAAGAGATACATTTGCTACAACAGAAATATCTGCAACTTTAGCATATAAAATCACTTGATCGTTGAATGGAAATTTATGTAGTATGTAATCACATACTTACCAAAAGTAGCTTCTAACATGGAAATAAACTTATATTTGTCCTCCTTTGAAAGCTCTTCCCCTACTTTGTTAACTGCAGCCTCTATTACCAAACCTCCATCTTTCTTCTCATTTTTTATTTCACCATAAATCATATCACGTATAGAATTAGAAGACAGAACAAAGATTGGTTTTACTAACTTTGATAAAACGCCTTAACAGATAATAAATCATTAACTGCAAAACATGAATTAATGGAATTCTGCTCTGTAGAACTGTGTTAAGAACATCAAATGATGGCAAAATGAATTGTACGAAAAAGAAAATATCTTTGCTAAGCTCCAGAGAAAAAAACATAAATATTCATTCTTCAAAAGATAAAACTTACAGTAATCATAAAATGTTTCCCTTGTGCAATTTTTTCATTTTGAAAGAAATCTGTATCAGCTTTACGCTTATATTTTATAGTAGTATTTTGAGAATTGCCAATTAAATTGCTCACTTTTGCAGAACTTACTGTATTTTTCTCAAACCTATTTTTAATAGTGTGAGTAGAAACTATACCTCCATTTACTTCAAGTAGTTTATAATTTTCAATAGAGCCTTCTGCTTTAACTTTAGAAACATTTACTTCTATAAAAAACGCAAACGGATTCCAATGGTCGAGGATCCAAGCTAAATATTTTTCTAAAGACAGCCAGAGCGTAAGTACAGGTTTCAAAATTTTTCTAATTTTAGTATTACGCAGCTGTTGTATCGTTTCAACTTTCCTTTCCTTTTAGAACTCCTTTCAAGTTAGTAACTAAAATCAATAATCTGTTCATCCACACTTATTGGTAAAGAAGCTGCCCCTTTCTCAGCTGCTACATTTAAGAGGTTAAGTGTACCTTATTATCTGCAAATTTGAATTTTTCTTTTTTAAGCCTGTAACACAGTCTTCAAGCGTACCATTACTGATGCATTATCGGCACCAAGTGCTAAGCAATTATCCAGAGTAATTGAATTTACTTTAAAAGTTTTAATAATTGGCTGGGCTATATTAAAGCTTGTCAAAAGGCATTCTAAAGTGAGGACAGAAAGTAAACTACACGCAATTTCTGGAGACAATAGATTAAAAAAAAAAACAGCAAATGGATACAGTTTTCAATTGGTACTATTGCTTCCATCTGCAAAGAGGCAGAATTGAACTATTTAAATGCAATCAATAACTGATGATTTACTTTTTATACCCATTTCTTTAACAATCGCAGCCGTTTTGGCCTTTGCACTTGAGTATTTCTTAACGATTTCTCAGAAAAATCAAGTTTTTCATTTTTCAATTGAACTCCTGTTGTCCTTGTATTTTGCATGCGCGTATGTTTCAAAACACTGGCGCTACCACCATGAGATATTGAAAAACTGCAATAACAAATGGTACACATTGCAAATGTATTACATTTCCTTGAGGAAATAACAGTAGTCATCTGTGTAGGATTTTCGAAAAGTACAAGTACTTTACCTTTTCCACATGCAAAACTACAAAAGATCATAATGTTTTAAACTATTTCTCAAAAGCACATTCATTCACACTGCTTAGTGACAAGATGAACGAAATACATAATATACTGTATTATATATTTTGTTCATCTAAAAGATTAAATCTCAATCTTGCTTAAATCTGTACAAAGCAAGATTAAATCTCAATCTTGTTTTGTGCTCACTGGCTAATACATGCCAGATTACGCACAGTGGTGCTTGATGCTCATTGGAAAAGTGGCACATGACATTTCTAGACATGCCACTCACAAAGCAGAAGAGTGGCATAATTTCTCACTGATGAAATGACTTTGGTTTTCTTTTATATGTAATCTAGAGAAAAACAAAGTGCTTTTAGATGCCCAAAACCACTTTTTTTTGGTGAAAATAACGAGGCATTAAGTCAAGCTACATTGCAATCGTGAGAAATTTTAAGAATAAGAAAAAGTCGGGAGAAATATGTTGCACCTCAGGTTGGCAGGAGAACGGTCAGAAATTGGGAGTCTCTTGCATAAATCAAGAGAGTTGGCAGTCTGTTATGGTTTCCTTACTAATACCATTTCTGTTTGTTAGGAGGCTGGTGATCCTGAAATAGCATTTAAAAAAAATTGCTGTATTTTGTCATATTATAGCTGCAAAGCTGAACCTTTTTGTAAAATGAGCATAAATTTTATTTCAAATTCTTTAAAGTTACCCATTTTAAAAAAGAGATTTAACTGTATTTCCTACTTGCCATACATTAAATACGTCATTGGTTGTACATAAGAACAACGAACAAGAACAAAAATCTAACAATGGTATAATTGCATTGAACTTTATGTTATTACTTGAAAATATATTTAGACAAATGTCAAGAAACAAGTACATTTCAGAGGTTTAAAGACATGTCCTGATCTTAGAAACATGGTTCCCATTTGCTAAATAGATTTCATTATTAGGTAGCACCAAAAGTGGGAAATAATCCTCTCATTTTAACCTCTTTGACACAGTGTAATGCTTAATACTACTACTACAGCTTATGAGCTTAAAAATGGCAGCATGCAACTTTCTCTTTTTTCTCTTTTTGTAAAAAGTACTGCATTAGAGTCGCTGTAGAGGCTCTAATGGTGGTTCTAAACCTATGCATCCCTTTCACCACTGCCAGATCATTTCCTCCATCTTTCCAAAACTCCAAAAATACCTATATAGATTTATTTAAATTTGGACTGTTTCATAACTTGTTTTATAAATTAAATAGCAAAAAGTATAGAAAATGCTGATAAATAGCAATTGAATAAAAGTTGTATTTTATATTCCTAAACTAAACAGAGGACTGGTGATATTAACTGAAGAGAGAAATAAAAGATAGACCACTTTCTTCCCTGAAGCTACGAAATTCTCCCTAAGAGAATTTTGCCCTACTTGAGGACCCCTCCTCTAATGCAAATAACTCATAGCCTTCAGCAATTCCCATTACTACAAGTGAAATCACATCCGTAAGTTTCTAAGAAATTACATGTTATATTTTCATGTCATATAATAGCCATTGTTGCTCCCTCTAGTGTTAAACAGTTTTGTTTACAGTATACCATTATATCCAAAGGATGTCATGTACCTGGAAGTAAAATAAATTATAGGGGTCTACAAAGTATTTGCTTACTGTTACCTACATGATCCAAATCAGGGCACAATTTTTTGGAAATATTTCCAACCTGCAAAAATTTCCAGAATCAGAAACATGGTAAGCCTTGGTTCATGAATTTAATTCATACCTGAAGGAATCTACATCAACTGAAGCCGAAACAATTCATAAGCCGAAACAATTTTTCCCATAGGAATTATGAAATGATTACTTATTTAAACTTTACAACAGTACCCTGTGCACAAAGTAATAACCCAAAAGTAATGGAAATTATTAAGAGAAAAGATATATACAGCATTAAACAGATGAAAATATAATTTTTATGATACCCGTATAAAGGAAAGAATAGCATAAGTAGAAAATGAGGAGGAAAACAATGAGGACTGGATGCAAAATTCCCTTCTGCAAAATCAAGAGTAATTTAGGAGACATCTTTTTTTATTTTTTTTATGCACCACTCCAGTCGAGACTTGCCAGTCCTGCGTTTCATTCAAAATTTGTGAACCTAATTTGTTGTTGCCTACTTTTTAAAATATCTTTAAAGTGAGACATTGCATTGCCACTAAAAGTGCTTTTACAGCTTATCAGGGTAATATCATTACAGGGAAATTTTGTTTCTCATTCCATTTTGCATATCTAAGAGCTACGATCATTTTCCTTATTTCCCCTCTGTTCTTATATTTCTTTCACAATCGCCTTTTGTAGCAATTTCTGATGTTCTTTCTTGCTTTAAAATAATGTGGAGATGTGCAGAGGGTACTAAGGGACTACAAAAATGAGAATCCTCTACTAACTTCTCTATATATTCTTCACTTAACTTCCCAGTCCATGGTTCTTCCTACAGACACAGATAACAAAATAAGTCCTAGGTGTCATAGTCCTTAAATTCTCTGCCTCCAATGCAATATGGCTATAATTTCCTCCAGCATGAATTCATGATCCTGTAAGTCAATGCTGGCTGGGTTTGTTAATGAAAGTTACAAGTAAAGAAAAACATTAATATAATGGTTCCAAATATCCCTGAGCGTTAATTATATGTCATAGGTTATCGAAAATCATATGTTGCGGACTTTTTTTGTCATCTGAGGCATTTTTTATTCATACAGTTTGTGAAAAGCATTATTACTAAAATGAGGCATTCATGATCCGAGGATTCACTGGACATATTTTCTTGATTTACTGTTTATTATATGTTCCTCTATCCACTGATCATATATTGCAAGTATCATATTCCATACTATTTGTTTATTATACTTCCAGGGTTCGTACACATTTCTGCACATCAAAATTAAGTACTATTAAGGACTTTTAAGGACTATTAAAGAAAAAAATTAAGGACCTATCAGCAAATTGGAACTGCACAAATTCAATTAAAGCCCATGCCTGAACTTCACTTTCGTTACACCAACCTAATAAAAAATAGGATGCACTATTATTAACTAGCTGTAAGGAATACGTTTTATAGTAATTTTTACATTTTTGTGTTGTATCTTGTGACTATATGAAAGGCTCGATGTAGAGATAACTTTTAAAGGTGAGCAATTAGTTACCAATAATTGAATTAGGTAGTTAGATACCCTTAGGAAGCAGATATTATAGATTTACCTGGCCACTACTAAATTTTATTTATTTTTTAAAAATATTTGATGAAAATCACAGTCTAATAACATTTCACAGTTTAAAATACATGTAATTTATGACCCTGATTCAGGATAATACATTAAAAGCTACAACACGTTTGTGTTTTGCAGCAACAATACTCAACAAAATATTTATGCATCTTTTTAATTAGAAGCCCTCCCAGATATTATGGCTAATTTATATTGATTTCCTTCTCTTTAAGCACCTTTTCTAACACTGAGAAATTTGTTTCAATAAGCAAACTAATGTTCTCGTTAGTTTCTGCTTCATCTCCTAACTTGTCAATGTCTTGACATTATACCTATGAGGTTCTATATGATCTGGTAAAAGTTAAATAGTCCAAAACTCTAGATATACATGAAGCAAATTATTGTATTGTCTGAAAGTAACTATAAAGTCAGATAAAAGTTAGAGTAAACCTCTTTATTTAAACAGAACTTAGAATATAAGTGCGTGTTCTTATGCTAGCAGAATGAACTACAGCTCATGGCGATGCAACTAAACAGGAAGAGTCAAATTCAAATACAAATTGTGGACTAGCACTCAAAGACAACACAATTTAATTTTAATCTAAGCTGGCTCAGTAACTCATAATCGTAACAGATTCAAAAATCGGTAACGATAACCCAAAGCTGAATAATTAATTACAAATTATCACAGCTGGCAGGAACTAATACAGCGTGCAAACAGAAGCCAGAAACACTCTCTTGTCTTACAATACAAAAACCTCAGTTTAAATACTATCTAAATGATTTGCATTCTGGTGAGAAAAAGAAGGGAGAAGCTATAGTACAAGCTGAAATTATAAACAAATTGCTAATTTATATAATACTAACTGTACATATATTTAAAGAATAATTTTCTTTCTCTTTACGCACTCAGTTTCTTTGCTCAATAAGTTTCCTCTGCATTTCAGAATTTTTGGATTTATTTAAAGATTTCTGTTATTCTAAAAACCACATGTATTTAAAATATATACTGCTAATTTTATTCCTTAAATAATATGAACACTGAGAGTAAATATGAAATGATACATGGTCAGAGCCGGTGTGACAGAATTTTTAGAATTTTAGTGATGCACAGAGCAATAAAATATAGAAATAGCAAAACTTTTAGAATTTAGGAAAGGCACTGGGGGCAGAATTTAGGACCCACACAGACTTCATCAAATACAAAAATGCCTAATGCCAGCCCTGTGTGTCATGCATTGAGATATATACAATACATATGATAATCTTTTCAATTGTTAGTTTTCAATTCTTTTTAAAAGAAAATTCCTTTCTGTAAATACGTGTCCATGTGCCAACATTAGAAGCATTACTGACATTTTCCATACTTCTGCTTAGGGAAAAGAAAGAAAAAGGGGGGGGAATAATCATGTTAAGAAAAAAATTTCTAGGATCAGAAGTAAAACATTCAAATATTAGATTTTCATTGTTCTCCCAAAAATTCTTCAAGGATTAAGCAATTCATCACAGACATTCTGTAAAATGCATCCATTACGAGTTAATACTATGAAAACATTTTTCATTTTATCACATTTTTCTGGAACCTTCTAGAATCTTAGATCTATAAATCTTGCCTTCAAATCCTTCTAAACTTTCCAAAGTGCAATGTCTAAAATCCGAAAGAAAGATTACCACTACCAATTCTGCGGCAGCGGAAAGCCAGAAGTATTTGAAAAAAAAAATTCACACACACAAAAAAAATTTAATAAATTTTATAGAGGGAAACGGATGCACATTCTAAAAGTTCTGAATATTCTGAGACAATCACATGGGGATAAACTCTTACAATTTAAAAAATAAAAAAAGAAGACATATTAAAATAATTACACAGCTATTCTGCTTTCGCTAAGAACTGTTTTGTAAATTATGCTTTTCAGTATTTATAAGCTTGTTTATTTTCGGATTCAAAATGTTGTAATAAGTTGAAAAAAATTAAAAGAAATATCATTTTACATTTTAACAGGAAAAAAAAACAATGTTTTATTTCAGTATTATTTCTTAAATACAGTTTCAATATATTACCATTATTTTAAGGAAATTTATTAATGCTACAGTGTTCTAAACAAAAGTGTTGAATAATTCAGATCTCTGAATTAAACAGTTTGTACAGAAATTGATCTTAAAATCGCCAAAATGTTGATAAGTAGCCAAATTTGAACCATTTAATAAAAGAATTCAAATCGCCAAAAAGGAAAGATTGTTTAAAAGCTCTTCATTAGAAAAAAGAAACAATTTCGAAATGCCTATGCTTGCCTAAGAATTCGAGTATCGCACCATTTATATTAGAAGTAGGAACAAATTCAAACAATAACCATATTTGCCAGTGAATCACCAAAAATCTTCCTTGAAAATGCTATTTTGCACTTGAAATGGCAGTCGTAAAAATGGACCGAAATTTTAGATGATTAAAATTAAGGACCTTCTACTGATTTTGGACGAAATTAAGGACTTTTAAGGACCAAAAATCGATTCTAAAAAACCTAAGGACTTTTAAGGACTCTTAAGGACCGTACAAACCCTGACTTCATGTTAGCAATTACTGAGTTCTGAAGAACAAAAAGAATAATTTTTTACATACTGTATGAAAAACAAATTCACAGGAAAGCTGTTTCAAAAATTTGTATTGAGTTGATGTTAAAATTCCTCTTCTTTCTTACATTAAAAACAAAAGCACATAAAATGTAGAAAACTATGTATGTATCAGCATGATTACCATCATTTACAATGGCCTCTTACCATCTGCCTATTAGAAGACTGTTCTCTCATTGTTAAAAGTATTCTCATTTACAGCGAGATAATCTTTAATGCTATTTTTACACCCTGTGCATCATTCTACGTTTGCTGTTCAGTCAAGTCGACAAAGTCAGTAGTTTCAAAGAGCATTTAGGTCTAAGACAGTACGGTGCCAGTCATCAAGCTGTCTAAACCCTCCAAAGATTATGAACACAAAATTCTGTATTCAAGGATGATTTTCCAATTCATTATGAACAAAAATTTCAGCCAGCTGCTGACACACAGATTTTGAATTAGTTACATATTGACTTAAAAAGAATCATGGCACAAAGTGTCAAAGTTAACATGCTGTGATCAGTTAACATGATCAGTTAACATGCAATTTCTATCTGAAAGTTTTAAGGTATTTCTACAAAATTTTAATTAAAAATGGGGCTATGAATAAAATGTCATATTTTTACGATTTTGCAGACATTTCCTCATAAAGCACCACGAAATTTTGCTAAATGCATGGTGTATCAGTTTTCATTGAAAAAGGTGTTTACATTAGGTACTTTGTATGAAAGTAGTAATATACACTTATCTTTGTTGTTCGATCAACTCCAACATTAACTAATATGAAGAAATGCAGCAAAAACTGTTAACTGCTCAGATACAGCTTGATATCATTTCATATAAATAAATAAAAAAAATAACACTTTTAAACAACAATCCAATGATTACTGCTCCACTACAATAAATAAAAACAGAATTATTCCAAAATCAGGTACTTTGTTGTGATTTTTTTTTAACAAATAGGAAAATAAATACAAAGACTGACATAACTAGTTTGAACACACATAATATTAATAACAATAGTAAAGTAAAAAGTTAACACAGTTTCAATTATCTATACTATCTAAACAATTAAAACTGAAGCCAAGTTTGCTATGTTAGAAAAGTAGACCCCATGAAAAAGAAATTTATTGCATACAGTAGACAGTTTAGAGTATGGACAGCATAAAATTCTGAGAACTTCTACATACACATTTTGAAATATTTACCAACATTAATCAGTAACCATGCAAAGTTTAGAAAGAATTTCGCATAGCCTTAAAAAAAAAATTTACAAATTTTACAAGTTTACAAATTCCCAGCAAATGCAATTTTTTTTAAAGCAGTTGTAACATCTAAAAATATGGAACCCTCAAATGAAATTTTATAATTCTTCGTTCCCAAGTTTTCATTGAAGTTAGTTACAATTTAAATTGCTTTTGTTTGCTTAATATTTTACTTAAAACCAATTTTATTCAATTAGAATCTGATCTTTTTCATATATAACTGAATATGTTTACCTTTATACCAGCCGAAGGAACAGGTGCTGCAAAAGGTAACTCTGTATCAGAAAATTCTTGAATAGCATATTCTTCATAATGCTAGAAATAAAAAATTGCCATAACCTCTCTAAATTAAATACATTCAGCATAATAGCTAATGAATTTATAATTAAAAACATTATTATTGACACAAAATAGAAGGTTATACTCACAACAACAACAGTTGATTCTCCTAATCCCCTGAAGGATAGTATCACACAGTAAAAGGTGATTAACCACAATGAACGCATCATGAAATGAAACTGCCTGTGTGTAAATAAATACCAATTATTAAAATACTTTGCCAAAACTCACTCTAACAAATGTAATTAAATAACTATGAGAAGTTTTATTAATCTGCTAACTAAAAAATATTTTCATTTTACTTTATATTTCAATCCTTCACTGGATAAGTAAGTAAATTAAGCAGAAAATAAAAAAAGAATTAAGGAAAAGATTCAAATAAAATTGTTTACTGAGCTCAACTATTGTCTTAAATTGTCTTAACAAAGCAATGTCCTTGCTGGCACTGCTATGCGGTTGTGAAATAGCTGACTATGTAATTCAGTTACTTTACACCAAAAACTAGAAACATGAGAACGCCAGTACATTCTAAACATTATTAAAATCATAAACTGCTTTACTATGTTGTCAGACTGTAAATCATAATAAATTTATATTTATTCAAAGTTTGTAAGCAAAGATTACAATGAATTTCAATTTATAATACTTAAATTATACATTTTATGACTTAAGACTAATTTGAATTAGTTATAATATGTTTGCAGCAGTAACTTCCTAAGAAACTGTGAAAAGCTTGACAGACAGTAGAAGCGGCCAAGACAAATCCGAGAATGATAAGATTTCAACAGGGTACAAAAGATTCTCAGAAAAAGCTCATACCGTAATTCATAATGTGATGACGGAAAAAGGCACACCAAGTCCGGTACAAGCAAGTTAGTTTTGTTACCGAAATCCCTAAATTTTGGAAAATATTATTTGCATCCAATTCACTTCTAGATTTTGTGTTCTTTTACAATGACTATTTCCTTATAACATAAAACTTGTGTACTAATGAATTTTTTTTTTTTATTTTACCTAATTGCCATGTATTTCTAGCACAAGATATATCAGATTCAAGTGCTATGATGAACATGTTACTTTTTGTTGGTGTAAAAGAAATACGTTTTCATTTATTATAACAAGGATAACTGGTATTGGTACTTTCTGATTATTTGCCCGATCTGAAAAGAATTCACCATACAGTGCCCTATGTTACCAAAACAGGCCACCAATAATGTTAAGAAAAGGCACTTATGTGGCAACCAGGTATGCATGAGTGCAGATTTTGGTTTTTCAAGTTTGATGATATTTTTTCTGGTTAGTGCTTATTCTAATTATTAATTTGATAAATTTGTTTCTATTTTTTTCATGTAAGGAACCATGACTGCAGAGATTGTCAGCCGATGAAAATGAAAGTGTTGCATTTCTTCAGAGACATAGCATTCTGCCCAATAGCAGAAAACACAGAAATTCATACTCCATGCAGCTGTTAGGAAATGACTTTAGTCTTTTAGCCATCTTTTTTTAATATTTCATATTTTTGCTTCATACATGTTTATACATGTCACGTGATATTGCAGAATGGCTTTCTTTTACCAAAAAGATGAACCAACTTTTTTTAACCTGCTTGTTACTGAGTGTAACTAGCTGCTTGGGATCTCGCAGCAGTTATTTGAATTTTTTAATGTTATGTTCCAGATAATAAAATATTATGGTCTTAACACAAGCTAGTTTTATAGTGTATTCTTTTGATTTCAGTTTTATGTAAAATGCCTACAGCTGTGATGGGTTTTATTAAATCTTGAATATCGAGCATATTATTTTTAGAATTCATGACTGTACCATATGAAAATGCACTGTGAGAAATTGCAAGCAATGTGTTAGAATGGGAGTCAGAAATTGGGCTCAAGAATGTAATATAGCTCTCATGACGGCTGGGCAAAAGAAGCTATAACATCAGTAAACTTCTCTGAAAAACGTGTCAGCAAACACAACTACGGATTGGCATAATTACATGCAATGAAAGTGTGCACGATGCCAAGTTTCTGCAATTCTCTGGTGTTTTAATTTAAAACAAGATTGCAGTCAACAGAGCAGAGAAAAATGCCATGTTTCATTATGGATGTTTCTTGCATTTTAATTTTGTTCATTTGGTTACTGTTTTACATAATTTTTAGCATTCAGCAATTTTTGAAAATGGTTATTATCTTTTATGTCTTTGACTGATGGAAAGTTAGTTGCCAATGATTGGCAACTTTTCTTGAGGGGGATGCAGACAATCAGAAAGTACCATGATTTTTCTACAGAAAAACAGAACAAAACTATCTCTAACTTCCATACAACATATCTTACATACTGAAATTTAATTGTTCTCCAAAACAAAGACAGTGAGTGAGCAGCCAGATAGGTTTCTAATCAGCTTTGTAACTCAATCATATTTATTAGTCGGATTTTACATTTATACATGCACAGGTTTCTTAACTGAAGATACATGAATGCTTTGTTGATGAATTCCACTTTAAATAATCTTTAAAAGGCAAACTGACTGCATATAGTGAAATATAACACTTTTTATAAGAAAGGTGTAAAATATTAAAATTTCACAAAGTGGCAATAATTTTGGCAACCACTACTTTTTGTGCCTTGTGCATCAACAAGTTACAGACTTTTTCCTTCGCCATGGCGAACAAACATATTCAACTGTGCTTTTCATACTTAATTACCTAGACACATTCAGGATGCAATTAATGAATGAATGTGTCTAAAAAAGTACCACTTTAGTAATGAAAATGTCACCCAATACAGTACCTGTGCTATACATAAAACAAAACACTATCAGCATGAAACTGTTGTACAACAAAAATTCCAAATTATAACTATGAACAAAATTATTCTGTTTGAAACTGACAGTTTTTTTATATAATTTTATTTGCACACACATACAATTATTATTAAATGTTATTCAAAACCAATGTGTATTAAAAATATCAATACTCTGAACATAAAAGAATGTGTAACACTGAATTCAAAACTCTAATATGACACAATTTAAGGCCTCATTCAGTTTAAACATTTTGCAATAGCTACTCATGATACGTCATCAGTTGCGATTGGCTTTCCCCTTTCGGTATTCAAATGAAACGCAACGATCACTCTGAGCTCGTGATCAATCGTTCTTGCAGCGATCACTCCCAACCCATCACTCCGCGGTGAAAACAATCAAATCAATATGGCGACTGTGTTGTTTATGCTTTCACAAAGACAGAATTCAAGTGTGCAATGGGCAAATTTGGATGCAATGGGCAAAAAATTGCTGCCCAATTTATATCAAAGTATAGAGTGTGTAAGGCTCCTAGCAAAGGGAGCTGACTCATCATTACTGTTGTATGTAAATGAAGTGCACTTGTTGCTAGTGGACACTGATTTAGTGCTGTGTTGTTTACATTTGTATTGATGGATTGCAATATAATTTCGAGAAATATGGGTGGATGCGCTGCATCAAGTTATTCACATCATTCCAAAAATAACTTAAGTGTGTTCGGTTTCCCGAAAAATGAAGAAAATGGGTAATTAATTCTTGTCAATTAGAATGGATTCTGAGCACAGAAGCATGTGCTTTTGACGTAAGTTCAGCTTCGTATGTTTTCATATATTGTTAAACAAATAAGCATTCATCCCTCAGCATAATGTGTATTTTCATTTAAATATTCCTAATTAATGACAAACTGATTTACACGTGCAAAATGACTTGCAGAATGTGTCTATGTGGTCAATACAAAAGATACTATGAATGTTGATGGGATTTTTTTTTTTTTTGCTGTTACCGCGAACGGATAAATTTTAAAGAATTATCTTTTATGTTTGATTTGAACTTTCTGTGTTATTAAAACTATGAAGTGCACTTTTAATTTAAATTTTAATGCGGAATTTATGATTTAAAATCATGTAATTTTTTTACCCTGTTATATTGTCGCCAAATCGGTCAGTTGGCCGCAATGTATAAAAAAAAAAAAAAAAAAAAAAAATACAAACATCGGATAACATGACTAAAATCATGCATTATATAACATTTCCTTTAATGTAATACAAATATATTGTATTTATATTCATTCTGAAGTAAGTAAGCATCAATTTAAGTATTTAACGAATAATTTTGACTGTATTATAACATCATGGAGACTGCATTTGCATCTCTTCCATTTAACTGTAATTCCTGTCAATTTATTTCCAATGTACGAACATGAAATATGTTTTAAAATGCTGTATAAGCTTAGTCACTCATTCTTAATTCAGTTTTCATATAACATGTAAAATTTACCAGACAATTGCTTTCTTAATGTGTAATTAAAATAATTTAATAATATATGTTACTGTAATTTAATACTTTGGATTTTAATATTTTCATAAATTTGCTACATCATGTTTATTTTGGTGTGACCTTGCATCAGAGGCGCCAATAATAAATTTGCTTTGGCATTCACTGCTAAACTTTTTAATGAAAAACACTACTGATATAAAAGAATGAATAAATTGTACTACTTGGTAATCGATGTCTTATAATATTGCAATAACTTAAAGGGCTTCTTATTTGCATAACTTGTATTCATATTTCTTGTCATCTTTATGTTTTACTCTTCTATATTATCAAATAAATGTTAAAGGTATATTTCTAATCAAATATTCTTCCTTTCATAGCAGTGTTATGTACCATGATATGATGTGTGTTGGCATTTATTATATAGTTACGAACATTATTCCTTTTAGAGTTTTATACATTTATTATATATATTTAATTTATATCATTATGTATTATATAAGTATCCTTTTAGAACACATCACAATATTTTTTTAGTTGTTATAGTGCAATTTTTTTTTTCTCTTTTGCTTTAAAACACCTTTTGAATCACTTTTTTTCAGTATGCATTCATAACTTGCCTGATATTTTTTCACCTGAATATTTTTCACGTGTTAGTGTGATTTGTGTGAAAGGTATGTGTCTTTTAGGGTAGCTATTTTCAAAAAAGAATTAAAATAAAATTATATCCTTTGAAAACTTTTCATAGATAAAACTTTGAAACAGTACAGATGAGAAGTCAAACAGGGCACACCAAACCTGAATTGCAACCCTACACAATGGTTACAGCTTGACTGATGAATCAGCCTGCATCCCCAGGAACTCTGTCATTGGTTACTTCAAAAACAACGCAACTTCTGGACCACGTGATAAACAGCATCGTGTATGAAGTAACCTCTGGCAACCCTACCAGTTTGACTGACAGGGAAGTGTTTCAATTGAGTACGAAAAATCACTCATTTTCAAAAGTGATCGCTAATGCTGGATGAAACGATCGATGTTTCAATTGCATGGGGCCCTTAGTTAATTTGAAAATATTAAATTTCAGCATTTTGTTTCAAAATTCACCGAAGTTTCATTTTAAAGTGTAAGAATACAAAACAATATATACAAATACTATAAATTAATTATTCTAAACTATACATCCAAGAAGGAAACCAAAGTTCCCTTTGAAACATTTAATTTTATATTCCTTTTCCTTTAATGTCAACATATATAACGATTTAGGTATTTAATATTCAATAACTATGTGTTCTGATGTATATAATGCAATGGCGGCTGTCGCCAAAACTATTAATTGTAGAGATTTGTGAAAATAAGACATTATATTTACATTTTCAGATATTTACTTTGAGACCAGCTTCATTTAGTAAGAAGAATACTTCTTCTAAATATTTCACATGTTCCTCAATAGTTTCACTTGTTATAATATCATGGAGATACACAAAAGTACTTTTCCGTAGAATAGGTCTTAGGACTACATTCATCATTCTCTGAAATATTGCCGGAGCTCTGCATAAACCAAACAGCATTCTTAGAAAGGCACATACACCTGATTTGATTATACAAGCAGTCTTTTCAACATTTTCGGGCTTTATGACAATCTTAAAATAGCCTGACGTCAGGTCAAGCATTATCATATAATTCATAGATTTAATTTTTGAAATAATTTCAACTATAATTTCCAAGGCATATATTTTATATTTCGTAATACTGTTTAATTTAGGCTAGACAATAGGAAATCGCCAAGCTTTTGGATCGGAATGTGGAAGATCATTCTTTTTCTAGCATAATACAGGGTTGTCATTCACACAGGAGAATGAAATTTCCAGACTTTTCCAGGTGTGTTTTAAGAAAATTCCAGTCTATCCACGTAGTGCACATTGGCTGTGCTGAGAGGTAAATTAATTATATCACTTGAAAACAAAAATATTTGCCAATTATATATATATATATATAATTTTCTTTAAAAAGTTAAAACTTGAACGATAGCGTTTTATGGTTTTGAAAAAACTGCGCATCTAGCTGCAAATTTTATTATTCTATTATTAACAAGGAACAATGCAAAAGCTATAGTACACCCTAAACTCTCTGAATCCTATTCGAAGAAGCACATTAGTGCTAAAGTTACATGATAAACACAATTAAAACTTCAAAATGATATGCAAAAATTCACAAGAAAATATAACTCAAAAAATGCCATGAAAATTGTAATTTTTTGGCAAAATGGTAAAAGTAGAAGTTGCAAGAAAAAACAAGGTACATAATGAACAAAATGGCAATATTCCATTGAGAGTAGCACAGCTGTATCGTCAGGGGAAAAGGCACTGTGCTACTTCCATTGAAATATTACCTCCACGCGTTTCAACTGACGACCAATTGAGACAAAACCACGTAAAATAATTGACTGAACTGAAAAATATATTAAATCGTTCAATACAAATCGAAATCGTCTCAATTGGGCGCCCCTTTTCCCTACGCGTGGAAGAAAAGAAACATACTACTAATACAAAACAATATTTAGCTAGAATAAATAGAGGCAGCTAGGTAACAAATATTGTTAAAACGCCTCAAGACTTCTAAAAGAGTTATTTAAAATTTAAAGAAAACTAAATTTAAAATAGTATTTGAGAGGGAATGAAACCATAAATCGTTAATTATAATTTATAGTTAAATTCTGAAACACTATTGGTCCTATATCACAACAGAAAAAATCAAAAAATGGGGGCTCTCTTGCTCAAAGTAACAAAGCTGTTAAATTTGAAGAAATTAAAAAGAATGTATTTTTTAACATATAAAACCGTTGTAGAAAAAATCGTACACGTGTATGTAAAAAAGGTTCCTGCAAGAAAGTATAAAAAGAAAGACTCATCTTCCTGAAGTCGAGCCGAAAATTAACGTGCTGTATTGAGTAGAAAGCAATGCTATTCTACGGGGCTGCAAGTTTAGCTAAGAAATCTTTGAAATTCCAAACCTAGAGGGGGAGGTGACGTAGTGATGAGCCTAAGACTTGCTGGACGAATGAAAAAGTTACCTGTGGCCGAGCGGTGTCAACTTGTAAAGCAGGGTGTTAAAACACGGCGTCAATCTGGTGAAAAACTAAGAGCTTGGTGTTAATGTTTCAAAAATGGCTAGAAAACGTATTTTAAGCTAATAATTTGGCCAAAAGATTGGGGGGGGGGAAAAAAAGAAATCAGAATTTAAAAGTCATTTCTTCAGACACGAGGGCTATCATGCCACTATCAGGAAAAGAAATTAGCCCATTTTTTTAGTAATAGATACATTGGCCCAGCAGATCACTGTTTTAAAAGAATATAATGTAACTGTGATCTTATGTTCAATGAGACAGAGAATTATTTTACATTTGTACATTAAATCACACAGATTGGCCATCAACTATTTACCTTCTAGTTAAAGATTTAAGTAAACGTATCATTATCCTAACTATATGATTTAAGAATAAAAGGGTAAATGCCAGCTTTTTTTAGTGCAGTTTGGATTATTTTGTTAGGTATTTGATTTTCATGGAGTATTTTAATTAAGTAGAGTAAATCTTCTTTAATATTTTCCGAGTTGTTACAAATTCTTTTAATTCTGACAATTTGTGAATGAATAGTATTGATTATTTTTTTCGGAATATTAGAGTTCCAATTAGTAAGTTTTAAAGTAGGAAAGGTAAATTCGCGACGCTTGTCGACTATTTTTATATGATTAAAGTTATTAATTTGTAAGTCTAAGTATTCGTCTTGTTTGCTATTAGTGACATTCAGTTTTAGGCTGGAAGGATAAATTTGGGTATTATTTAGTTTTCCAAAATTATTAAAGGCAATAATGTCATCAACATATCTAAAAATGTACTTAAAATATTGGTATTCATTATTGTTAAGTGAGCGTAGGAAATTAAATTCTCGTGAGAAGAGGAATAATCCACAAATGGAGCTTGAACTGTTTCCTCCCATCGGAACACCCTGTACTTGTTTAAAAATAGTATTATTAAATAATATATAATTATTAAAAAGGATGCGTTTAAGATACAAGGTCCAATTGTCCATAGTAACAAAATTTAAAATTTGTGGGAACAGTTTTGGAAGATCTTGCAGGCTGCAAAGAATATCTTCTAAGGGAAGTGTAGTATATAAATTTTCAAAATCATAGCATTGAATATTTTGTATTTCTCTTTCATTAATAGTGTTGATAATTTTTTCACTGTTAGAAATAATCCAGTTATAATGTAATCCTTGAAAATCGTAAGCATTGATAAATTTCATGATGAGTTTTAGTATTTGTGCAAATTAATAGTCGATATCTTTTAAGTAACTTTTAGTGTTGTTGGCTATAAATCTAAATTTAATAGGTGTTTTGTGGAATTTGTGTAAAGCATACAGATTAGTAAATCTATTATTAATTTTATTAGGATGAAGGTTCAGTCTTTTATGGAGAGCATTAAACTTATTTAATAGAATTTTGGAACTAGTTTTAACTTTTTGATAAGTGCTAGAACTATTTAATTCTTGGAGCAAAAGCCCATAATAAAATTTTTTTCAACAAATACTGAAGTTATTGCTGGCTTTATCAATTTTGGTGATTATAAAAATATTTTGTAGATTTTTAATTTGAGTGAGCAGAAGTTTTTTATTGTGTAATGCTGTTAACTGGGGAAGTTTAAGCAAAGTATGTTCAAATGTTTTACATATTGCAGTTTTCCATTCTAAAAAGGTTGTGGTAGGAAGGCTTGTACGATTGCTGATAGTTATGATGAATTTATTGAGATCGTTGTGAAATTGTTGTGTACAAAATTCTTTTCTCAGTGAGAAGGTGGGACGAAATTTGGTTCCTAATTGCATGACTTGACGTAGTTGCAGATCCTGAACAATGTTTAAGTCTCCTGTGATTATGTGTTTGTGTTAACTATAAATTATAATTAACGATTTATGGTTTCATTCCCTCTCAAATACTATTTTAAATTTAGTATTCTTTAAATTTTAAATAACTCTTTTAGAAGTCTTGAGGCGTTTTAACAATATTTGTTTTGTGTTAGTAGTATGTTTCTTTTCTTCCACGCGTAGGGAAAAGGGACGCCCAATTGAGACGATTTCGATTTGTATTGAACGATTTAATATATTTATTTTACGCGGTTTTGTCTCAATTGGTCGTCAGTTGAAACGCGTGGAGGTAATATTTCAATGGAAGTAGCACAGTGCCTTTTCCCCCTGACGATACAGCTGTGCTACTCTCAATGGAATATTGCCATTTTGTTCATTATGTACCTTGTTTTTTCTTGCAACTTCTACTTTTCCCATTTTGCCAAAAAATTACAATTTTCATGGCATTTTTTGACTTATATTTTCTTGTGAATTTTTGCATATGATTTAAGTTTTAATTGTGTTTATCATGTAACTTTAGCACTAACGTACTTCTTCGAATAGGATTCAGAAGGTTTAGGGTGTACTATAGCTTTTGCATTCTTACTTGTTAATAATAATAATAATAATATATATATATATATATATATAATACCCAAAGTATTACTATTATAACAGGAGTTGTTTTCTCCACTGAAGATTGGGACTAGAATCTGCCCAATCTAGATTAAAAAATGTCTTTTTTTTGCATACATTTTGTAGCTAAATGAAAGAAAGAAATCTACTTAATAACATTTTAAAATAAATTCAGGTATTTTATATTTATTTAGCAGCATACATGAACAAAAATATGTCCATTAAATTTCGTGATAGTATGTCATCATACTGCTAGAATTAATTTCAGGATTATGCCAGAGAAAATTGCTTGAAATTTGAAAGTATTGTTAACTAATAATAAGTAAATATAGAGGGAAGAACCAACATTAAATGATACAAATAACATTAAAATAAAGTGAATTACTTAAAAATTGAATTACAATAATTAATGATTTTTTGACGAATATAGTTATATTAAATGGTTAGCCTAGATCAGGGCTGTCCAACGGTGGCCTGCCAAATTATTTTTACGGCCCGCGAGTACATTTTACTATGAATAAATTTATGTTACTAAATTATTATTATTAATAATAAAATTATTTTACTATGTGAAAATTTAAATCTAATTTGAATTTAAAGTAGGTACTATTTAGTTTGCGTAACTTCACTTAACCTGGCTGAATACATCAGCAATCCGTTTAAACGTCCGATGATGGTTGGCACCACATATTATATTTGTGGTTGGTTGTTGTTTATCTATGGTTGGCGCAAGTGATGCGCACACTACCCTGCGCTATTTGATTGATTCATGCAATCGTGCGAGTGCAATCTTGTTTAGAATTTGTTGAGGGGTGACTGTGTTATAATATTATTAACTTAATTTCATATTTATTTGAGTGCTACTAATAAAAGAAAAATAGACCTCGAAAATCGAGAATTTCAAGATTGCTGGGAGATAGATTATTTATTTATTCTGAAAAAGAATGGTAAACCACAATGTTTGGGATGTTTACAAATCATAGCTGTGTGTAAAGAATATAACTTGGAAGTGCAATTATCTTTCCATGCACGAAAAAAGTATCACTCGTACACACGAGACATGAAAATACCACTAGCGAAAAAAATGAAAAAGCAGCTGGATCATCAAAAGATTTATTTTAATCAAGAACCAAAATTTCAAGAAGCATCTGTAGCTGCATCGTTTGAAGTTTGTTTAGAAATAATAAAGGCAAAGAAGCCATTTTTTGATGGAGAATTCATTCAAAAATGTGCCATAAAAATGGCTCAAGCATTTAATGACAACAAAATGGTAAGAAAATTTCAAACAGTATCACTTTCTCACCAGACTGTAAGCTAACGTATAAATGAGATTAGTATGCATGTCACTAATAAATTAGAAAACCTAATCAACAGTTGCTGCTACTTTTCAGTAGCATTGGATGAAAGCACAGACATTTCCGATATAAGTCTAATGCTTATCTTTATAAGAACTGTAAATGAAAGCTATAATTATTCAGAAGAACTTTTAAAATTACAATCATTACACAGAACAACAAGAGGTGAAGATATTTACAAACAATTAAAATGTTCAGTAGAGCAGTATGGCGGATTTGACAAGTGCACTGCTATTTTAACCGACCATGCTAGAGCTATGGCGGGCAAAAATATTGGGCTTGCGGGACTTTTGAAAAAAGAAGGAATAACATGTCGTATGTTACACTGTATTATCCATCAGGAGGCATTATGTGGTTTATCACTAAACTAAAAGATGTAATGGACAAGGTTTACAAAATTACTAATTTAATTCGCAGTGGAAATCGTTCTCTTACACGCCAAAAATTTAAAACATTTTTGGATGAATTGGAAACTGACATTAATGCACTTAACAACAGGCACAAGGCCAGACATAGCTTTTGCCGTAAGTAATTCATCAAGATCCCAGAGAGAAACGCTGGAAAGCTGTGAAGAGGATACTTAGATACATTAAAGGAACACAAAATGCATATTTAATATATACATCTGAAAAAGGGAAATTGAATGCTACTTCAGATGCAAGTTGGTGTACCACTGAAGATGGAAAATCATTTGGAGGTTATTTCATTAAATTAGGTAAAAATTTCTTAAATTGGAAGTGCAATAAACAAAGAATAGTTGTTCTCTACAATGGAAGCTGAACTTTTGGCATTCTGTGAATGTGCATGTGAAATTAAATGGTACATCTTTTTACTTGAAGAACTGGGACAAGATGATCTAATTGAAAAACCAATCGAAATTAGAACAGGGGACAGATGATCTAATTGAAAAACAAATAGAGATTAGAACAGACTGTCAAGCATTAATAGATTGGATAAAAAAAACTAAAAGAAAGTAGTAGTTCAAGGCACATAAACTGAAAATATTTCTTTGTAAAAGATGAATATGAAATGAATCAAATCATTCCTCAGTTTTTTTTTCACAAAAACAAGAAGCAGACATTTTAACAAAATACCTACCTAGGATGAAATTGAAGGATGAATTATTAAAGTATGGACATGACTGACTGATTAAAATTATATCTTTAAACACAAATAAGGGGGGAATTTATAGTATTTATTTATAGATATAATTTTAAGTTTAAATTTTTGGCAACTTTGATAGTTTCTTATTTTGTAAAAAGGATTTAAAGAATGATCTGGCAGCAAAAGTTTACAATTGGGTGCCCCTTGTTTTCTAGCAATTCTTTTTTGAAGCCAAGATTCAGGAAGGCACAATTTCAAGATGGCCACTGCACATAACCAAAATAAGAAGTCAAAGAATTTCACAAACTCCATGTCCATGTACACATCGACCTATTTTCACTTAAAAAAACATTCAGAGAATTGCACAAAATGTGCACATCGATTTATTTTTCACTTAAAAAAATCAAGAAGCTATAACCAAGTTAAAACTCTCATGGTAACCAGAAATGGGGATTCATCGCCAAAACTGAACCAAATTTTTCGCTAATCGAAAGGGCACCCAATTCTACACTAGAGCCTGATCTGGCATCTTGAATGAGTATGTTATGGTTTCGTAGAATGTGGTTAGACTTGTTGTGGCTAATCTTATTTAATAAAGTTTTCGGCTCTAGTGTAGAATTGGGTGCCCTTTCGATTGGAGGAAAATTTTGTTCAGTTTTGGAAATGAAACCCCATGTCTGGTTACCATGCAAGTTTTTACATGGTTTTAGCTTCTTGATTTATTTAATTGAAAATAAATTGATGTGCACATGGACAAAGTCAAAGTAATGTGCAATGACTAGTTTGTGCAATTCTCTGATGTTAAGTGAAAATAGGTCGATGTGTACATGGACATGGAGTTTGTGAAATTCTTTGACTTGTTGTTTTGATTTTGTGTAGCGGCCATCTTGAAATTGTGTCTTATTGGCGCCGATCTTGACGTCAAAACAGAATCGCTAAAAAACAAGAGGCACACAATTGTAAACTTTTACCAAGTTTTCTTTTTGTATATTACGATAGTGTGTTTTTTTGATTAGAAGTAAACAATTCTTCTAGAATACAATCTGTATGCTTATTTCAAACCTACCCACATAAAATTCATTAGCAATCCTTACATATGTAACAGCGATAATAAATACAAGCAGGGAAACTTAATCAAATGAAACATCAAGAATTTTTTAAATTGTAGTTTTCTTAAGAAACTGTAATAAAGCATATGACAGTTATCCATGTAAAGGAGAAGGATGGAAGCCTTGCTAAAGAAAACTGGCATTCCTTTTAAAAATCGTACATAATACTAAATAAGGTTATAATGTACTTTTACACTACAAATAATCATGCATGAAATTCTAACATTAATTCAAGAACATAATTTCATTCATTTACAAATTCAAAACATATACTGAATATTTGGAACACAAAACGAAACTTCATATAATCATCAGCAATTTCGTTGCAAATGTTTAGAAATATATAGTTTAAGAAGTTAACTTCACTCTGAATTACGTGCCATAAAAGACTTACAATATAGCACTTTTTATCTCCGAACACGATCAGCTGAATCAAGTATCTTAACTTCAAATACACGAGTAAGTTTCAAAACTTGTCAAACGCGCACCAAATTTAACATTGCTCCGTAAATACAGCCATGTGACATGGACACTATTGCCATCTGTTTTCACGTAAACCAGTCCTTAAACTCAACCTCCTCACAGCCGATGAGCTCACAGCTGTTACAGGAATGAGATAATATTAAACCACTGTAAGAGGAAAACAAGGTCAATGTTGGATGATGAGAATAACAAATGGCCCTCTACGACTTTGGTATTTGTAAACGAACGCGGAGGAGTTTCATCTTTAAGGAGTATTTCCATCTTTACACATGGCCATTGTTGCGATTATGTAAATTGTTCTCTACAAATTGGCAACAACATTACGCTTCGCGCGATTGCAGCATAAAATTGAATGCGTAAGTTACTTATGATATTATTTTTTATTGTTTTATTAATTTGAAACTATTTCTATTAATCATTTAAAGTGGAAAGTATTATTTTCAGAGCTCTGATAAATTAATGGGACAGTTTTGTTTCATTTCAAACTTCTTTCAGCTTGGAATACTTATTTTTTTAAATAACGAAAGCTCAACGAAAACGGGATCCTTTCCTTCTTGCTGTTCGGTTAACTGAAAACTGTGCAGGTTATATCAAAAGGGTGTTCGGGGGCCAAAATAAGACATCTGTCCGTATTTTTTTGACGGACATTATTGTGCATAATAAAATAACAATTACTGCACTTAATTCACTGCGCAGTAATTGTCTCTTTTTTATTGCTTCAAGTTCTTAATGAAATATTTTTGTCCACGGCATGTATTTCAACAAAAATATTACATCCTCGAAATGTACAAGTTATTCAATCATCATCCAGTGCGATTTATGTTGGACATTTGGGATTCTTTTATGCACATAATTTATCTTAATAAGATTAAGAGGTTTTTATTTTTTTTTTTCATGTAGGTAAACAAAGAAATGTAATCCTGAATTGCATAACTGCACGGAAACAAGATTTGTAACAAGCACTTCTACAGCTTTTTACGACGTTAGCAATTGTTTAAATTTCGGGAATAGACCGCTGGTTAGCTAAATTATAAAATGTTATTTTTATGTAATTTGAACGGCGTCTATAAAAAGTGGTGTCAAACTCTCGGCTACCGATGCAGTTTTATACGGTCCGCGAATATATTTCGGTTATGTATTTGTTGCAAATATTCTTATTCAAAGATTTGAAAATATAAATTTAACGTTCATTCATATTTTGAGAAAAAATAAAGAATCTTTTTCTCATGTTTAAATTTTTGGTAAAAGTTTAGAATTGGGTGCCCCTTGTTTTTTGGAGATTCTGTTTTTTTTTTGGAGATTCTGTTTTGACTCCAAGATCGGCGTCAATAAGACACAATTTCAAGATGGCCGCTACACAAAACCAAAACAAGGAGTCAAAGAATTTCACAAACTCCGTGTCCATGTACACATCGACCTATTTTCACTTAAAAAAACATTGGAGAATTGCACAAACTAGTCATTGCACATTGCCTTGACTTTGTCCATGTGCACATCAATTTATTTTCAATTAAGTAAATCAAGAAGCTAAAACCATGTTAAAACTCTCATGGTAACCAGAAATGGGTTTTCATCGCCAAAACTGAACCAACGTTTTCGCCAATCCAAAGGGCACCCAATTCTACACTAGAGCCAAATTTTTTATTGATAAAGCGAACTTTTACTCCACAGAATCCTCTATATAAAGAAATCAGTGAAGTATACCTGACGTAGAAAAATAGCTGAATAATGTTTCTTTAATATTTTATACAAACTTATTACTATTTATGATAAGCATTTTATGTGGATACAAACTTAATAATGAGGGGTTAAAAAATTGCTTGTATAATACAGGGTGTCTGTCTGCGGCCTAGCGGTAAAACTGTAGCACACTGGTAGTTTGTCTTGGAGTTAAGTCCCAGCTAACAGGCTTTTCGTATCCTAAATAATTCTAATTAATAAATAGATAAATAGATTTTCGTTCTAATTAGATATTATCTCTAAATATATGCAATAAGTTAGAAAAGAGCATATTTTACTCCATTAAAAATAAAATTAATTCATTCTGGTTAGAAATTAGAAGCGATAAGTTAGAAAAGAGCATATTTTATTCAATTAAAAATAACATATTTTGTTCTAATTTTAAGGGTAATTAATTTATTAAGGGTTCTAATTTATTTACTACGGGTTTGTTTAGAAACAGATAATGTAGTAAAACACATAGAATAATGTGAACCGTAAGTACGAAAAAGGAGCATATTTTGTAAAAATTTTTGTATAAAAGTAAAATATTATGTTCAAAAATAGGTTTATTCAGAAGTTATCCAGTCTAGCAGCTATCTAATGATAAGGGTAATATTAATTTATAAGGTAACAAGTTTAGAAAATAATTAAATAAATAGCATTAAATTGGATAAATGCAAAAATCGAAGCATATACATTTAAACTTGGCAAAGTCACGTGATCAGCATGAAGATTCATCTGCAAAGTCACATGACACCCAACGCAAAGGGCCTGCATATAGAAAGAAAATATCCCTTCCCTTTTCCCTTTCTCCATAGCTCAGTTAATATCTGAACTAACAACCTAAACTATCTTTCCACTTTTCGGCACGTATCGCCTAAGCTGCCGAATGCGATTTCAGAAAGTTCACCAAGTGCTGGTTATCTGAGTATCCCCTCAGGTTTTTATTTGCTTAAATATTGCTTCTAACTCTTTCCTTCCATTCAGAACCTGATTATCGCATAGACCCACAAAGCCACAAACCTGAGGCAGGGTTTTAAAAGATCATCAGATTGTCTTTTACTTCCTCCATAAATTTAATTTTTCCTTTATAAAAGTCATACAGTTGGGCACAGAGTACCCTTTAAAAGGTGTGCCTAGGTACCTGAGAGGACTTAATCTGGCCATGCTTCCATTTACAAAGTTTCTTAAAAATGAGACAGAGAGCTTTACGCATTGAAGGTAGAAAGGTTCTCTAAATAAACTTATAATGTCTTTCATGGGAAAAACTAATTCATAAAATATTTGTTTTAATAATTTAAATGCAAAGTGTTTTGTGCTTTCCGAAAAGCAGAATTTTTTACATTGTTGCTACTAGGAGTAAGTAGGAAATATTTTGCAGAAGATATATCATTAATTTGCTTTGTTACCAGTAGGAAATAATCCCTTTAGATTATGTTTCATTTTAAATGGATTGTTTCATTTTAATTCATCCTTTTTATTCTAAAATTAGTAATTGCTTATAATAAACTTTCCTGGACTGCATCATTTTTAGATTAATCCATATCATATGACTTTTACATAATGCTTTGGCAAAAAATAACTTATGTAAGCCCTCAAACAATAATGATTTTAAGAGATTTATTTATTAACCCATCAAAATGTATCAAAAGCGAAACTCTAAGTAAAGACTTCATCCTGAACACTCATACCTTGCTTCTACTTCTTGGCCAGTGTAGACAGCTGCTGCCTTGCTCTATTCTTATTCCAATAATGTAAAAAATGTAAATGTTTTGAAATGGGTACAGTTAAAGTGTCAAGTCATTTGTAGCCACAAATGTTAATTCAAATAAAAACGAGTATTTTAAACCAGCCACAACTGCTTCTTAATTAAATCTACTTCAGCTGCCAAGTTTTGTTTTCATTATTTATCCTCTATGTAAACTTCAGCATCTATCTACAAATCAACATTTCAACATCATTACATTAAGACATATATTTATATAAACAACTGGTGGCTTATATATATAGTATACACACCCACCCACATATGTAAGTGCATTTATTCAATATTTTTAACTTCTATAAAATATAAATTCTTTTGTATATATAAAATACACTGAAAAAAAAAAGGTAAAATACATGGTAAAAATATATTTAAGGGTGCCCTTTCACAATTGGCCAACAAGGCACATTTTCAAGATGGCCACTACACAAAACCAAAGTAACAACTCAAAGAATTGTACAAACTCAGTGTCCATGTACACATTGATCTATTTTCACTTAAAGAAACATCAGAGAATTGCACAAACTCGCCATTGCGCACTCATTTGACTTTTTCCATGTACACATTGATCTATTTTCACTTCAAGAAAATCAGAGAATTGCACAAACTGACCATTGTGCACTCCTTTGACTTTGTCCATGTACACATTGATCTATTTTCACTTACAAAAAATCAGGAGAATGATGACATCGTATAATGTTAAAACAAAGTTATCCATCACCAAAATTGAACAACATTTCTAGCCAATTGAAGCTCAATAGAAACTGCATTTTAAATCGCAGAATGAAATAACATAAAAAAGGAAATGCATCTCATCGCATATACGCACTACACAAAGGAAATATCCACTTACCTTATTTAGAAATTTCTGTGTCTTCAGTCTGTGGCACACAAAATTCCTTAACAGCATTCAAAAACTTTCTAGAATTATCTGAACTAGATTATGCATACTGCCATCACCACATAAATTCACAAAAATAAGAGTAAAAACTCTCCTCCCTAGTGCCGGACTGTTGGTGGCATTTCTTGTGACAAACCGATTCAAAGCCATCTGAATGATCTTTACGTTCGACCATACGCATTTCCTTAGTACTAACAGGACACTTATAATGACCACTAAGTAAAACTTCATTTCTTTGGAAAGAAATTTTGCATCCAGAGAATAATATCATCATTTTCCATTTATGCTATCTTTTTTATGCATTTTCCTTTGCACAAGTACATTAAAATTAAATGTTTGTCTATTTTATCTGTTTAATATTGTGTTAATACATTTTATATTTAATAATTTCTATCCATTTTGGGTTATGACCTTCTGCACATAGTACTGTTTAAGTTTAACCCTCTGAGCGCAATGACCAGCTTTATGAGGTCATTTGGTATATATTACTTCATAATTTAAGATATTTTACTTTCTTACTTTCTTTAATAATATAAATATCATCTTAATGAATGTAAGTTTATGAAAAAAGAAACTAAAATAAGTAAATGTACAAATTTAGTTAATAAAGGTTTAAATACAGGTCTTCATGCCAGATCCAAAAACCTGTGCCAGTCAGAGGGTTAAATAAGCAATCATCTGTTACTAGGAAAGAAATTGATCCATTTTACTTGAATTCCGATAGGAAAATTGATGAATGCGCTTCAAAAAGGAATTAAATTTGTAAACCAAGGTTATATTGTATCTGTTTTTTTATTTAAATTTCGAGTTATTATTTCTATTGACAGCTTTTTTTTCTTCAGGCAGGTTACAGAACTAAGTGACATATTTCTTTCAAGTAGATGATTGTACTGATCCCATCATACTAACAGGGTCAGGTTAAAATTTTTAGAGGCCTTAAGTACTTGAATGATTTTATTGCTTCCCTTCCATACATAGCTGCAATATAATCCTGTCCTTCCCAGTCTTTCTTTCTGGGTTTTACTTTAGCTATATCATCTATTTCATGGTAAAAATGGTTAATGGGAAACCCTTTTCTGCTCAGCTTCTTTGAGTTCTCTATGTACCTTTTTGTTCTGCCCTCTTTCCTTGATGCTTTAAGCATATGCTTCTTTTTGCTTAATGGTTAATCCAGCTCTGCATACTAATGTAATAATTTGAACATAAATTTGTTTACAAATTAGTCTTGTAAAATGTATTTCATACCTGTAATAAAGTAAATCCTGTGCTTAAAACTAATATATGTGTGAATGAATGAAATAAGGTATTTTTTGGATTATAGATGTGAATTATCTCAGTGTTCTCCTTTCAGTCCTTGTCCTTTTAAAAATTAGAATGTTTGAACTTCTTACACTTCAAATAAATATGTGGCTGTGGCTACATAGGACACTCTGGCTATGCTTTGGTTATATGAAAGTTTTCTTATATTTTCTGCTTTGTGTTTCGTGAATATGAGCCAGTTCCCATCAGAAAGCAATGAAATTCATCTGATTTCTGCAGAAACATCTTCAGGCAATGTTCTGAATACAACGTTCTGCTGTCTGTATATCTTTGCTTAACTTCTAGCAATGCTCAATAAGAATGCCTGAATAATAACATGCATAATTTAAAGTAAGGTATTTTGTCTTTGATCAGTGAAACACTGATTGGTGAACATAAATGTAATTAAAACATCCATGCAGTGGAATTCCTTAAAACTTCTATTCTAACCTGAAATATCTTTGAAAGTTACTGACTTTTTTTTATCATGTTTATTAAATTTTAAAAAATGCATTTAAAATTAAAATTTAATTAATTAGTCAAGTACCGAAAATCCGCCGACCTGAAATCCGCATTGCCTCTCAAAATATAAACATTGAATTTATAGGTTCCAGAAACCGCAGAATGGAGAATGAAATACCGAAGAAAAAATATTTATCCAATAATGACGTCATAATTACTGAATAATAATGATTCTGTGTTATAACAGAAAACAAATCTTAGCCCAGAAGAGGTTTTTAGTATGGATGATGTGTTTAGATGAGCCAACACTGGCATATCAGATAACCGATGATGAAATGATTGGCTCTGTTTTGAACTCGCCACAGCAACAAAACGATTCTGACACCGACACAGATAATGAATGTAATAGGAGTGAAAAAATATCTTTTAATAAGGGTTTGGAACATGATGAAAAATACCTAAAATATTTAGAACAACAGAGAGAGCTGTGTCACAGACATGAGATTATGATGCTGTAAAATTTCCAAAAAAAAAAAATCTTACTCTGGAGTACCTAAAGTTTTAAAACAAACCTCTATCAAAAAAAGGTTTCAAACAAGTATGCTTTATTAGTATCCCTTATTTTTATTGGGTTGGCAACTAAGTAATTGCGGATTTTTTTTAGAAAATCAAAGACAATTTTTCATGGAACTAAATACCTTTATTCTGTAATGTATTGCCCCTTTTCATCAATGACCTTTTGCCATCTTTCAGGCAGCATCATAATCCCACGTTCATAAAACTTCTGGTTTTTATTAGCAAAAAACTGAATCAGGTACGATTTGACATCATCATCATTATTGAAATTTTTACCATTCATGGAGTTTGTAAAGATCGAAACAAACAGTAATCAGATGGTGCAAGGTCAGGACTATATGGTGGATGCTGCAAAACATCCCAACCAAACTCCAATAATTTTTGCCGAGTGACCAAAGATGTGTGTGGCCTTGCATTGTCATGATGGAATACAACACCTTTTCGATTTGTCAATTCAGGCCGCTTTTCTTCAACAGCATTGTTTAATTTCGTTAGTTTTTCAATGTAGACATCAGAATTGATCGTTCGGTTGGGTGGTAAGAGTTCAAAGTAGACAATTCCTTTGTAATCCCACCAAGCTGATAACAAAACCTTCTTTTGATGAATATCAGCTTTTGATGTTGTTTGAGTTGGTTCACCTGGCCTGCTCCACGATCTTTTCCGCTTGATATTGTTGTAAACAACCCATTTTTCATCGCCAGTTATCAGTCGTTTTAAAAATGGATCATTTTCATTACGTTTCTTTAGCAAATCGCAGCTGTTAATGCGTTTCTTTCAGTTCGTGAGGAACCCATGTATCGAGTTTTTGAACATAGCCAAGTTGTTTTAAGTGACTTTCAATGCATGTATGTGATACATGAAGCTTCTCTGCAATCTCACGTGTTGTACTGTGACGATCCGAATCGATTATTGCTTTGATTATGTCGTTATCAACTTCAACTGAATGACCAGAGCGTTTTTCATCTTTGAGTGAAAAATCACCAGAACAAAATTTGGCAAACCAATTTTGACACTGCCGTTCTTTTAAGGCTTCGTCACCGTGAACAGCACATAACTTTTTATGAGCTTGCGATGCGTTTTTCCCTTTGCGGAAATAAAATAGCAAAATATGACGAAAATATTCCTTTTGATTTTCCATTTTTCAACGAACGCCAAACGAAAACTGTGTAACCGATCAAAAAACTTTTTTTACTGATTCACAGTTGAATTGCCAACTATCAAATAACAAAATGTGTTTTACATTTGTACTACGTCTGCAAACCTAAAAATTCAACTGAAGCCATCTATGAGTGAAATCCGCAATTACTTAGTTGCCAATCCAATACATGTCTCTATTCTACATGTCCTTAATGCTTTAAAATATTCCTGTAATCACTTATATAAATGATATATATATATATATATATATATATATAATGTATATTATTGTACATAATAATTTAAGTAAATGTACCTAATATGCCTTATTTATTTTGCACTTTTAGTCTAATATTATGATTTGGCTTTTCTGTCCTGAAATCAGCAAAATCCTAAAATCCGCACAACCTCTGGTCCCAAGCATTGCGGATTTCTGGACTTCTACTGTAGTTACTTTTCATCATATTAATGTTTTCATTATTTTTTATATATGTATATTTTTATTTATGTTGAACCCTTATTGTTTTATTTATTAAAAAAAAGTGATATGCTTTTTGTCTGATGCTAATTCTTACTTTAATTTCTGAAATTTGGTTTATGTATAATAATTGTCGTTTCTGTTTTCAGTATTTATGCCATTCTGTTAATTTAGAACATGGGTAATATACTTAGTGGTCTCAGAAATACATTTGCTTGGCTTGGTCGATTACTTTATCAGGCTGCGCAGAGACTATATTATGATGTTTTCTTCGTCCCAGCTCTCTGTGGTTATACATTTACGAAAAAGGAACTAGATGATTATAAGGTATTTTGTATATTTTAATTAAAAGTAATAATTAAGGTATTAATGCATTATAGATGAAAGAACACTGTAATTATTTGAAGCAATTTCATCAGCATGTTATTCTTACACTGCGTATTAAATTTTTGGTACTTAACTATTGACTGATATACAGTTCTTTCCATGACACCATTGGTAATTTCTTGCTAATAAATATTTAATTCATTGATGAAACCATGTATAACAATAGAGCCACTAATGGTAAATAAATCGTATGGCTGTGGTAGATATGATCCTTTTTATTTAAACAGATTTCTTTCTTTTATTCGGTAAAAATATATTTCAGAGTGCCCCTTGGCGAAAACTGGCAATTTTTGGCCACAAAGCACAATTTCGACATGGCCACTACACAAAACTAAAATAACAAGACAAAAAGTTGCACAAACTCTGCATCCATATGCACATCGATCTATTTTCACTTAAAAGAACATCAGAGAATTACGCAAACTCAACATTGCAAAATCGCAAGATCTCGAAAATCTAAAGAGTAGTGCTCTTTGTCCTCACTCTGAGAAGACCATTGTTTTCAACATGTGTTGTAAATCTTCATATAGAATAAATTTCACAACTTTCTTCTTAGTTTCTTTAAATTCCTGATATGATATTTCCTTAGTAATATGTAAATATTTTGGATTTTGGAGATTAAAAATAAATCTTTAAGCCATGTGTATCATTTTGATTTATAGTACCGTTTTGATTCACTATATCTTTGTTCTGCAGAAATCATATTACATACTTCACAAATAGTTGGTTAATTCAAAGAGCAAGCAACTGATTTACTTACCAGATTCAAAATGGTTCTTATCCTTTCTTGTGATGTTGTGTCTTTGTTCTATGTTTGTTTGACTACAGGCCAATCATTCCCAGTCTGCTTGAGCCAAGTGAGTCCCTCCCACCATTATTTACTTTGTGACCGTTGACTTTCTGAGCAACCTCTTGAGGGAAGATCTGTCAGATTCAAAACTCCAGGAACATGCCTTCAGATATCTGAATTTGTCAATTCTTCATGAAAATTGTCCAAGGCTCATTTATCTGAATCCGTGTTAATACTGTGGTTGAGTTAGATGAGAAGAACATTTAACATTCTCCCATTGGAGATTTTCTAGTATTAACTTTCACAATTGAGCTGCATATGCTTTGTTACTGGCATCGCAAAAAGTATGGGTACTGATGCCACTGATACAGCTTAAGTCTTTTGGAAGACAGCATTTGATGGATACCTCCTTTAGCTGACGAAGCTCCGAAAACCATTTCAAAAACACTTCCTTAGTTTCATTTTTGATTTCAGCATTCACATTAATCCAGTATTTGACATTTTCTGCAACAAGAGTTTGGGTATTAGTAAAACACGACTTGTGAAGCTAGTGAGATCAGACACTTTATGTGTGACTGAAAAAATAGATCTTTTTGATGTAGTTTCAAAATTATATCTTTCTAACCAGTCCAAATTTACTTTAAGCATATCATCTTTACGATCCCACACTAATCCTAGTATGAATGTAAGTCAATCTGAATCCTGGTCTTATGAATATTGCAGTTCTCTCAAATTAAATTTCCCATCAGCCATTACATAATGAGCTTCATCAGTAAAAGCTTGAATTTTACATTCCCTACTCAAACTAGTCACCAAATTATCCACATATAAGCCTCGTAGTAGTTTATTAATAGTCTGCTTGTTGTATTTGGGATTTTCAGATTTTCTATAGATGCCACCAAAGCAGAGCTTTGAAGAGAAATGGATTGCTTTTTATGCTAAATACCACTCTTTTGTGACACATATCTTCAGCTTATTCTTATCATTTTGCCACAAGAAACAAAGGTAATTTCAATCTTCAAGTCTCGCACTAATTTGCAGAAAAGCCTTTTCAGAATTGGCAACAATGCCATAATTATGTTCTCTGAATCTAAAAAAAAAAAAAGACTGAAAATCAGTTCTATCAAATTAGATCCAGACTAAACAGTAATTTAAAGAAGAAGCGTTATTTGTCTGGCCGATGCATCAAAAACTGGATGTACTGAAATTGTCCCTGTTGCTTTATAATAGGTCTGTGAGGTAGCTACTGTTCATGTCACACAACCTTTTCCAATACTTCTTTTGCGATTCTTAGCAAAAGCCATTCTTAAAAACCTTGCATTCTGAAATCAAATTCTCTAACTGAAGTTTTTTTCTTTGTTGCTGTAGTTTCCAGCCATTTCAAAGCTGTATCTCGATTGGTTGGAACAGGAACAGGGTCCTCCTTCCATGGCAAAACAACTTCGTAACACTTCTACATTGATTTTAACAGTTCTTTCAAAGAACAGTTTGGTCTGCAGCTCCTTTTGTTCTTTGGCATTTACCTGTGTGTGATCAGTAATAACAAGCACCTCTCTCTAACAGAGATGGTAGCTTCCTTCATGAATAGTGATATGGTAACTGCTGTAGTATCTACCTTAATAGTGGGTAAACTTGTTTTCCGTATCAATGCCCTAAGTGCTTCTGTAGCAACTAGTCCACAAGATAAAATTCTTCTTTTCCTGGAGAAGAGTCTTCCCACATGTCAGCGGTATGTAAATGTGCTACTCTTCAACCAGCAAAAACACTGCGCATATTGACGAAATTCATATTGCGTTTTTCATATCTCGAAAGCACGACTTAGGATATGTATTAGATTTATATATAGTATTGTTCAAATATGGGTATTTTGTCAAAAAATCGGACTTTTCTGAAATGAATATGCCAATTTTTTTCCATATTTCGTTTCTACAACTCAAATTATGCCAAACTTTCAAGTTTTGTAAAAATCGCACGAGTAGTTTTCAAGAAATTAGCTCTCAAAAGTTTAGCTCTAATCCATGTTAATTCAATTTGGTATGTATTTATTAATCTCTCTTTTTTTATGAAACTTATTTGATTCCTTCTTGCACAGTTCGAAATTTAGGTGCGTTCCAAATAAAATTCGCCCATTTTTTATGATTTAGTTTTTAAATAATTTTTATAAATTTTTCGAAAAAAATTCTGAATTATAACATGTAAAATTTTTACAATCATCTTAAAGCAGGTGTATTTCTAAGCATACGTGCAAAAAATTAGAGCTTTTTATTCAAAATTTCCAAAGATATACCTGAATTTATATATTGGCGAGTATTGAAATTTGGCATATTTGTTGAAAGCGATAATAAAGAAAAATGTGGTTTACGCACTTTGTTAAAATTATTTGAAAGCAGAATGATGGTGACTTTTTTCTCTCTATTCCACAATGTAAAAAGGTAGAAGAGGAAAAAATGTGACTTTTTTTCCTCCTCTGCATAATGGAAGGGAAGGGGAATAGGTTGCCACATATTAAGAAGTTTGCCAAGTGAATTATTCTTGGCTCAAACTGAAAAAAATTCGCCAAGTTAAATTTATGAATTCCTCCTTAAATTTCACACCAAATTTCATGAAATTTAATATTTAGGCATAATTTGAGTCGTAGAATTGAAATATGGAAAAAAAAGTGGTATGTTATTTTAGAAAAAGTCGAATTTTGTGTCAAAATACCTATATTAGAACAAAGCTATATATAAATCTATTATATATCTTATGTTGCGCTTTCGAGACATGGAAAAAGCAATTTAAATTTCGTCAATCGGTCCAGTAGAACAAGAGATTTAGAAGTGTCCCAGTTTTATTTTGCGCAGTGTACATTTTTTGCTGGTTGAAGAGTAGCACATTTACCATATAAACTACCTAGCACAATTTTCTATACATTATGTTGTTTTTCACCAGTTGTAGCTCCTCTGAGGAGTGAACGACATAATTTTTTAGGGTACAAGCGTGACATACCTAAAATAGATGCAGTTTCCTTTGTTATACAGTACAAAGTCCATTTTCCGGACTCGTCGGGACCTCAGCGATTCCGGATTAAGGGTTTTTCCAGATTATAGATCATCAGTTTAAATCTGGTAAGATGGCATGCAAAAATTATACAATTAAAAATATGAAACAGTAATTTATGAAATAAAGAGCAATTATGATCTAAAGGGTATCAGATTTTACAAAAAAATAGATTAATATTTATTTGTTTACTTTATTAATCATTTCTTTCAATGTAAGTTGTTTAAGTTGCTTCGTTTTTTGTGCTAATACTTTCTCTTTAATTCTCTAAACAGACATAATTTCTTGTTCAGTTACAAAATTCCACTGTTCAAGTCCTGTAATTGTCTAGAATACTGACTAACTTGTGAATCGAAATGTTTTCATTTTCAATAACCTCTCTGTCACTTTCTTCACAATCGGAAGCAGTATTTTCTGGATCTAGAACCATACTACAGATTTCGCCGTCCGTTAATTGATTGATGATTGGGGCATTGTCGTCGCAATGAAAAACTTCTGTTATATCAACCCCATTTATTACCGCTTCTCCACATTTCTTTACATAATCCAATAACTGGAAAATTTCACCTTTAGTTTGCAATGTCCGAAAACTTTCAAATCTGCGGCTATCATCTTCATCGTCCTCACCATGAAATATGGTAGCTGGCCATAAATTATGTTAAGTATTTTTTAACGTATTTGGAGACACATCCTCCCATGATCTTGCTATGTTCCACACAGCAGATTTTATGCTAAAATATTTTTTAAATTCTTGAATAGTCTTGCCATTGTTCAAGAAATTAAATATAGATTTTTAAAATGCTACTTTATATTTGCATTTCAGCGCATGCACTATTCCCGTATCCATAGGCTGAATGATAGACGTACAGTTTGGAGGAAAGAATAATATGGATACGTTATCTTTCACTAAAACTTTAAGTGAAGTATGCACCAAACAGTTGTCAACAGTCAGGACTATTTTTGAGTCATCAGGTAAACCAACTGAATTCAAATGTCGCCGAGCCTCGGGTATAAAATGATTTTCCAACCAATCATTCATCAATGCTTGTGTCATCCATGCTGTTTTATTTGCGTGATATATAACGGAGAAAATCATTACTTCTTTAAATGCTTGAGGTCGTGCAAGTTTCCCGATTACGAAAAGTTTGCACTTGTGCGTTCCTGCAGCATTTGCGCACGCTAAAATTGTTATTCTCACTTTGGAATCTTTGATACCAGTTGGAGACTTTTCTGTAGAGGTTGCCAAGGTATTTTGCGGTACATATTGCCAGAAAAGACCATTTTCATCAGCGTTGTAAATTTGTTCTGGAGATAATTGTTCACTAGTAATGAGTTCAATGAATTCATCTGCAAATTCTTCAGCAGCTTCAGTGTCAGCTGAAGCTTTTTCACCTGAAATTTTTAATTGTTTTATACCATGGCGATTTTTAAATTTGGTTATGTTGGCAAACGTGAAGTTTGAAATTTACAACATTCAGCAGAGTTAATTGTTTGCAGTAAAAGCACCCTAGTATTATGTTATGTGCAGACACTGAAAACAAATAAATTTAAACTCAACAAAATTTATTAACAAGATCTAAAAGGACAATAAATAAATCTATCAAGGCATTTAAAAACAGAATTTCAACATAAACATTTGCCTAGAATTAATTCTTCATTATGCCCCAAGGGCTTTTCATTCATGTAACATTATATATTTAGCTAATTTAGGATTTTTACCTGTTCCATGGAAACACTGGCCATCATTAACTTTCAGCAAGCATATCACTTAATTACACTAGGTAATAAATCACTCTTTACTTGACTGAAAAGAATCTTATGCAACTGGCAAAGAAAAATATCCCAATATACTTTCAAATTGAGAAAAATAGGTCATAGCTGTAATTATCTTCATCACCCTAAAAGAACAGGATGATTCACACCGCTGCACCTAAACACTTGTGCCGATATGGCTGCTCACATTTATCGAACACCGGAATTGCCGAAAGTCGGCGTCTCACTCCTGCATCTCGCTTATGACAGCATTCCACGGGCCGGACCTCGAGAGTTTAAACTGGAAGAGGTATCTCACTCTTGACGGCGTTCTATGGGCCGGACGTCTGAAGCTTAAACCAGAAGAGGCATCTCATGCTGGACGGCGTTCCACGGACCGAACGGCGGAAGCTTAAACCAGGAGAGGCATCTAACTCTGCACAGCATTCATCGACTTGGCAGCAGCAGCAAGTGGGAGCAATGCAGTCAGGAAATAGAAGCGATCGAGTCAGTGTGGTGCGAGCTATTTAAAGCACGTAGTCGAGATGTCATCCTCGACTAGCCAATCAGCTATCGGCACGAATTCACTCTCCGAATGACGCAACGTCATTTTCACCCACGCATATTAAGTAGACGAAAAATGCGAGTGTGTGCATATTAAGTGGCATAGTACAACGAAACAGAAACAAGATTGCCATATGCCTGAAAATAAAGTCTCAAAAGAAAGTTAATATCCCAAGGAGGAGAGATGATGCAAAGGGTTAAAAGAAAAATAAGGCCATATATGCAACAGTTAACCAACTTGTTGAATATGTACACTCAGTGTTTAAGTTCATTTCTTTATGAAATATTTTGGCTTGAGCCATTAGCATTGGACCCGTCAATGGCAAGCCCTCGCTGCGACGCTGTCTGACCCAGTCAATCATCACTTTGTCATAATCGTCAATTTTAGCACAACAAACCCTTTTTCTGCTATTCATTGCCAATGGAGTGTTGGAATCCACAAAAAATTCAAAAAGTTCCTTTTTCTTTTTGCTTATGTCGTATACAGTTGACTTTCCAATGCCATACTCCTCACATAATTTTGAGACGGATATGCCTTTATCCATTTTTTGCAACATTTCACTTTTTGTTTGATGGACATAGAAACTTGTTTTTGCTTTGTAGATCCTTTGGCAGCTCCAGAATTAGAAACTCTTTTTGACATAATTGAAAGTTCAAGCTTAATTTTTATAAAATTGCTCTAAATGTCTGCAAAAAATAATAAGCCGGATCCAATTAGAAGATTAAGGAACAGCGCAATCTGCAACATTAACTGAAATGCCTTAAAATCAGTAAAGATAATTTTAGCCTAGCTTATCTCTTTGAAATACAGACCCTTCTCTATTCTGTATCCTCAAAATACCGAACCGCCTGAAATACTTTTCCAGTTTCACAGCAATTTCCTCCCCTCCCCGTCCATTAACGCAGAAAATAGGTGAGAAGATTTCGAATGACATCTTTTGTACTTTCTAACAAAGATTCAATTAGGCTTTGACCCCATTCTTTATAAAACTATTCTGAAAGTCAGACCAACAAGCCTTTCTGTCTTTGTTATGATCACAGGACCTTTATTGCTGTTGAAAGCTTTCCTGCACTTTTATTGCTGTTTAAAGCTTAAAAGCACACTGTACCACAAAACAATCAACAACAAAATGTCACAAGCAACTAAACGATAAGAAACCTCTTAGGACAAGCTGTCTGCAGTAAACTGATACAATGCATTTGGAGAAACTGCACCTGCTACTGCATACCTTAGGGGAAGGGAAGAAAACAAGATTGGAAGCTCGGCCATTTTCGAAAATCTCCGCATGTTTTATTATGGAAGGAAAAAAAAACAAATACACATGCGTAAAGCATACAAAAAAAAGTTTGTGGCTTTGAGGTCCGGATTATAGATCATTCCAGATTACGGACTTTGTACTGTATATGATTTTTATGTCCAATTATACCCTAATGTATAAAGAAGAATCATTCCCAATCAAATTTACCTTTAAACTCTGCAACAAGTCTTTGGCGACATATATTTTCCACAAATATATGTCGTTTCCAAAAAAAACAAATACACATGCGTAAAGCATACAAAAAAAAGTTTGTGGCTTTGAGGTCCGGATTATAGATCATTCCAGATTACGGACTTTGTACTGCATATGATTTTTATGTCAAATAATGCCCTAATGTATAAAAAAGAATCATTCCCAATCAAATTTACCTTTAAACTCTGCAACAAGTCTTTGGCAACATATATTTTCCATCTGTTTTATCTGCTTTAGTCAAGATAAAGTGGATTACTATTGCTATTTTATTATAGTTCAGGACACATCATTACACTATGAGCCTTGTTACAAACAGCACATGTAAAGAAAATTTTGACATTTTTCCAAATGATATCCTACTATAAAACATTTGAAGCAGCATCCTTTTTCTTTCGAAATCTTTTGTTTATTTACCAACATCATTTTTTGCACTTTGAAACAGTTCAAACAATCATGTTTACTATTACAAAAATTACAAAGTTGCTTGTGTGAATTTGTGCTCAGTAAGCTAGCAGCTGTATGGAATTTATCATAAGTTTTCTTAAAGTTTTCCCTTTTAATTGAAATTTCATTTCCAAGTCGAAATCTAGCTATGGCTAAATTTATCTGCTACTCAACTTCAAGAACATCAGTAAATTATCAAGTCAATCTTTCAGATGCTTCGTTGGTCAGTATTTGGGCTTCTTTGCCAAGCTCTAAGAAAATCTTCAGGCATGCATGGTTCAACTAAGCAATAAAGTAACACAGCTTTTTTGTCTGTGATAAAGCCTAGAGATTCAAGAGCTCGAATCCAAGTCTCAAGGTTATCATAAAGTGCACATAAGTCATGAGAATAATTATGTTATGAGGCATTTTTCAAAGCTAGCTTTAACAACTTTCTAACACATACCTGTGCTAATAAATCATCTTGGCGAAAACAAAGTTTTAAGCTCTGCACAACTTTCGAATAAGTTTCTCCTCTCAGAGAAAAATATTCAGTGACTTCTCTGTACTTTACAATAAATAATGAAATTAGTGTGACTCATTAATACATTGATATTTATGTGTTGAATTGGCTCCAAAATTGCAACAGTTCTTTAACATTTCCATCAGATTTATCGAATTTCAATTTCATCACTTTGACATTTCTGCAGCTCAAATTGCCAACAGTATCAGAATGATTACTGTCTAGGTGAATGGAAGTTACAGTATTCATATCATTATTTTTCCATTCACTAATAATTTGCTTAACTTTTAGTTTAATTCTTAAACCCTTTTCATGAAAATCTTCAACAATTTCATGCCCTTTTTCAAATTCACTTTCTGTTAGCACGGCTAAACTATCTAAGTGAGTTTTCTCCAAATTTTTTTTGAAATAAAAACATTTAATTCAGTTTAAAGCACACAAATATCTACATCATATTCAATACTCTTTTTCTAATTTATTGTAAGCTTTAACAAAAGCAGAATACTGAACTGTACGAACCTTCAAAAGACATTCCATCTATAAATTTGAAAGTAAATTAGACTTACCTTCACAATTCTTTAGATTTCAGGTTATCCAAACTGTCCCACTGAAAGTACCATTAAAAGTTATGCTAACACAGGCAATAAAATATACTGCCAGTATTCTTGCGATTCGGGAAAGTCAACATTTAGTGCATTTAATCCAACTACAAAAATGAATGCCTATCTTTAATGCTTTTCACAACATAAACAAAAGTTGCACATGTTGCCATTCTTCTGTGAGAAACGGTTAGAAAAAGAAAATCATTAAAACATAGAGTTAGTTAAAACTTTAGTATGGGACAGTTAGAATTTTTTTTTTCATATCTATCATTTTAGCTTTCACTTATTAGTTTAGAAAATTCTGTTGAATTTGCTTTCATCACTATCGGTCAGTTGTTGCTTATCCAAATTAACACCTTGATTTTAGAATATGGTTCCTTAGATGTTTATTTGTTTTGCCAATAATTTTACAGCTGCCATGTCATCAAAATCAAATCATTACATAAATTACAGATTATATTAAACTTCTAAACTTGCTTCAGATCTAAAATTTTGTTCATGTTAAATACAATCTCAAATCTTTGGTTTCTTTTCTGTTGTTCTAAAATTTCAAACTGACAGTTTTTTGTTCTATTTCAAGAAATATATGCAAATATTTATCTGAATTGCAATCAAAACATCTTGTAGTTGTTCTTTGTCATTCGGTAGATCAAGTGCTGCCTTTAGAACACGATTTGTTCACAATTTGCCTCTAGCTGCGCATCTCAAGAGGGGACTTTTTAATGACATGGAGGAAAGCAGTTTGATTGGCTAAATCCAGCAACTAGTCAAGTTTAACTCTCATGGCTGACATACACAGTCCATTGATGTTGTATTGCAATGTTCTCAAACAACTCCTAGCAGATCCAGAAGAAATTTATGTAGACAGTACAGTCTTTCGAACAGAGGCATGTGTGCTAACACTCTGAAACTCCTCTTTTTATACTGCATGATGGACAAAGCAATATGATTAAAATTTTGAAACCAACGAGTCATGCTGAAGGTAATAAAATGCAGCTTCAGAAAGTCCAAGACCTTGAGGCACCAAAAGGTTGAAGTCTGAATTTGCCTGTCGTGCTTCAGCTGGGCATATTGGAATGACCTTCATGCCAACAGTGGCCCTACCAGAAGTATACACTCCCGATGTACTTCGCCCATGCTGCCCAGTGTCAGCCCCCACCATGATGAGGCAGCACAGCAGGACTTAGGGGGAGATAAATACAATGTAATTTAATATGCTTATTAAAATATAGATTTTTGTGGCAACAGCTTTTTTTTTACATATATGCTTTGCTTGATTTAACATACTTTATGATGCTCGGTGGATTTGTGTAATTGCTAAATAAAATTACCATTGTTAATTAAAAAGCTTTTCACTGCAAAGGTTGTTTACATTCGTCCACAGTTATTAAACTAAGACTTCTTTGACAGGATGGGATGGCTATTTGATAAAAACGAAACATCAATTTCATATTGGAATTTATGAAGTGAGTTTTTACAATTTATTTGATTACATATCTTTAAGCATATTTATTTTAAAGTGATGGAAGTTTTATTGCATAAGCCTCTAAGGCAGTCGTTTACAAATGCCACCAATGCTTTAGAAGCGGAATTTCTAAAGGCTGATGTGGAAATTGATCAACTCCAAGTTTTTGAGCTTGCAATTAGAAGGTAAATTCAGCAGATTAGATGAAATTCAATCAGGAATTTCTGAACCTTTGTTGAAAGATGAAAATGAAAGCGAATATTTGGCTGATTTTGACACAAATGAAGCATATCATGATAGATATCTTAGTTTAAAGACTAAAGTAGAAAATAAGATGGCAAATTCATTCCTGTAGTGTAACACCTGGAATTTTAGAACATTCTACGTGGAGGAGCTTTAAATTACCAAAGTTGAAGCTTCAAAAATTCATTGGGGAAACTCAAAATTAGTTAGGATTTTGTAGACAGTTTAAGAAGATTGACGAAGATGTAAATATAGATGACAGTGACAAATTTCAGTATGTATTATAAGCTACTGTTGTTGGGTCCCCCAGTGAGAGAGCTCATAGATAGTGATCCTCCCTTCAGGTGCAAATTGTAAAGAAGCTATCAACCAGCTAAAATCCAGAATTGCATATGACAAATTACTGGTAGAAATCTGTGTTCATGAATTATTTGGCACAAGCTGGCAAAGAAGGAATTATGACTCAGAGCTTTACGGACATTGGGAATAAAAATTGAGATTTATGCAGCTGTGCTATATCCCCTTTAGAGTCTTCATTGCCGGAAGAAATCCTGAGAGCATGGGGGCGATCTCTTCAACATAAGGAAAGTGTCGTGTGGACCAAAAATTTGGAAAAATTATTGCATTTTCTTCGAATTGAAGTTGAATGAAGAGCATTTTCACTTAATGCATAGAAGTTTTTCTGCTCCAGACACAGTTCCAGTCACAGCAGCTTGTATTTATGCAGGAGACTGAAAGAAGAAACAGTTTCGTTCTTGTGTTTGATCTGATATGGAAACACATAATTCCTTTAAGTGTTTTAAGCTGTGCAATCTCGCATTGGAAAAATTAAAAAAAAAAAAAATATTAAGGACAAAAAAAGGTTCGTTTTCTCTGCTTAAAAATTGGAGATGATGCCAACAAGTGTAAAAGTTATGTGAAATGTCTACTTTGTAACAAATGTGATGTAACGCTGATGTGCAGAGAACTAAACATTTGCAGAAGTGTCAAAAAAGAATCTGAATTAGCTAATGAAACAAGGGAAATTTTACTGTCTAATCAAAAAAGGCAAACAACTCTTCTACAAACTATAATGTTGAAAACTGTTCACAATGGAAAAATCTAAGTTGCACTAGCACTTTTTAACAGTGGGTTACAAAGCTCTTACGTTTTAAAGAATGAAATAAAGAGGCTAGATTTAGTCCCATTAGATCAAGAGACTTTGAGCCACAATCTCTTTGGAAGAGTTGAAACTGAATTTCATGTCCATGGTATTTTTGTTATCAAGATACAAAATATGGAAGACAGGTTGAAATACGAATTATCGGTTTTAGATAAAGACAAAATTTGTGGATATATGCCTGAAGTGAAATTCAAACATACGTGTTCCTCACTTTGAAAACATAAAATCAAAATCAATGAGTCTAGTAGATTAGTCTGGACAGTTGATGATGAATAATATCATTTCGATTGTTAGAAACCTTATTGCTATTGAAACAAAACTATGTTGGACCCTACAAGGCCAGGTACAAAATCACACTATCTTGCTTGATACCATCGGACATTGCTACTTAGATCTCACACAACTGTGGAATTTAAATATATTTAGCATGAAAGGTATGGCAGAAGTGAAGACCAAGGAGAATTTAGATATTGAAACCTGAAATTCTTTTAATTAAACATCAAAGTAATTGAGGGCAATAGGTATGAAATCTGTTTACTATGAAAGGATAATCATTGGATTCTTGGAGATAATAAAGATAAAGCAGAAAAGAGACTTTTCACCAATACACGAAGACTTCGGAAGATGGGATATTTTGAAGCATGTGATAGAATTATTAAGAGCTGACATGAGGATGGTATAATAGAAATAGCTCCACATAATAGTAAAACTGGTCACTATCTAACTCATTAAGTAGTAATCAAAGATTCCAGTCTGACTACAAAAGTCTGACCTGTATTCAGTGTCTTTGAAGGATGAAAAAGGGAATTTGTTGAATGCTTGCCTTGGAAAGGGAAGAATAGAAAATCTTCCAAATCCCGGCAACATGCAATTGGTGTCGGTGTGAATATTAAAAAAGCCTCCCTTCAAATCAGCTTGTCTGCAAGGGACAGAGACTTCTTGAAATCTTTGTGGTGGAAAAATACAAATCAAACTGAAACTGTTAGACACTGTAGTGTTGTGTTTGGCATTTCTTCGAGTCCATTCCTCTTGGAAGCAACAATTTCTGACCATTTGGATGTCGCTTCACAAAATTTAAGAGGAACAGTGTTTATATCAAAGAAATCCTTTTATGTCGACATTTGTATAGCTAACTTCAAAATCGATGACGAAGTTTACACGTTCAAAGAAGAATGCCAAACTCCGATGTCTTCAGGGGGTTTTGACCTTAGAGGGTGGATTGATGCACCACTCAAAAACAGAAGCATGACTTCCAATTGTGCTAGCAAGCCGGCATCTATCATCAAACTATCGCTTCAAGAATCGTCATCGTTTCGTCCAAGCCCTTGGTGGCAGTTGTTGGACCGGTTTCTGCCTTCTTCGCTGCTGGGAGTTCCAAGGGTGAAGGACGGGCTTCGGCCTGTCTCTTCACCTACGACCTCGTTTCATGATGCACGTTTAACTCTCCTGAAAAGTCCGATGATATGGTTCCTGATTTATAGAAAGCCAGCTGTAGTTTTTTTTATTGAATATATTCATTCTACATGCAGTTTCTGAAAATTCATCCAGCATGGAATGATAATTTTTAAGCAAGAATCATGAACGATCTCATTGTGCAATTTAAGGCTCATCCATTGTCTATCGCCACGTGGTGCACTGCTCAAAATTAATTCACTGGTAGAAGCCTTAAAATCAGAAGAAATTTCAAGATAAGTTTATTGCTGCTCTACATATATTTTCGATACAAGGTTTTTTGTGATTTATAGAAAGCGATGCAAATCGATTTGCTCTCCAAGTGTATCGTTAAACGAATGGAGGTTCTGCATTTACAGTAGGACTATAGTTATGATCTTATTATTTAATTTTCTTGTTTTATTTGTGTGAGCTCAGCAGTAAAATTTTGATAGGAAAAATAAATAGAGTAAATTGTAGATGATTAACTTGTACTTTCTTAACTTCAACTATTACAACGTCTGGGGTAAGTACATTATTTTGCTATCCTCTGTAGGTCACATATTTTATCCCTATCATTTGGGTTATTGCGGAAACAACGTGATGTACTCTTAATCACATCTTAATCCTATACCGGGTAGTTGGATTTCTTCATTCTTATTCGCGGTTCATCGCTGATAAAATTAATATTCAAAATTTTGGTTATCACTTGTACATCAGAGTAATTATAATTAATATTTCTCATAACCTCCAGAAATTAACGCAATTTTAATTACATAAGAAATTAAAATATTTAAGTATTTTTACTACATATAAAAATTTTACTACATATGTGCCATGACAAAAGAAATAACTTAAAATCATTTAGTTCAGGTTGAGAATTCAAATAAAATGTGTGACCTATAGTATATTTGCTACACATATGATTTATATTGTTGAAAATTTATGATAAATGATGGGTAATATGCCATGAAAGAGTAATTCTATTTTGGATAATTCAAAAATTCAATTTCATATGTATTGTTATATATATGTGCATATTTAAAGAAAGTTTTAAGATATTTGAATCAAAAGCTGATTTCAGTAATTTCATCGGATTGTGGTATGTAATGATAAAGTAATGTTCAGAAGTGTTAATGATCAATGTACTTATATTGCATCACTAATTTGATATGTGCATGGTTAAAGTTGCAGGAGATCCTAATTAATTACTAAATAAAAAAAAATTACCTTAACTTTGCTATCTACTCTTATATGCATGTTTGGTAAATGTATATGTAAATTATCAGAGAGAGTGCTAAGTGTTTGTGTAAAATAATGTAGATCTCAATAACATTAAAATAGAAATAGCAGATTGTAAGGTAATGCAACATAAGTAGCTATATTTCTTCATCCATGACAAAGCTTAAATGTAGATCTAACACTGGTATGGCAATTTTAGTTACATAAGAATTTAAAATATTTAAGTATTTTTACTACATATAAATATTTTCACTACACCAATCAAAAAGTATTTTAATTCTGGGACTTTCATGGGACACTGAGAAGGATGAAATTTGTTGCAGTTTAATGCCTTTGACATTTTCTGAGAGTATTCATACAAAAAGATCTCTGCTGTCAGCTTCACAGAGAATATTCGACCCTGTAGGATTTACTAGTCCAACTACGGTAATTCTAAAACTGATTCTTCAAAAAGCATGAAACTTTCTTGGGATGAAAGTCTTCTGCAAGGTGTAGAAAGAGAATTTCAGGCTTGGTTCAAAAAGGTACATTTCTTGAATTATTGTGAAATTTCTAGAAGACTCATGATTGGATCCTTTGATGAATGTGCTTTGTCGACCCTTTTGATTGGACCCTCTGATGAATGTGATTCCAAAATGATGAATGTTCTACTAGACGTTTACAGTCTGTAAGTCTGCATATACCATGCCTAAATCCAAATTTGAAGAAACAGTAAGATATGTTCAAGTAAAATGAATAAATCTTTTAAGAAGAAAATTATGTACAGCAGAAATAATCCAATATTGAAATCATTTAGCAAATAATGTCTTAAAAGTCTGCATACAGATCATGCAAGAAACAAGATACAATATTGAATAATATTAACCCATATTAATTTCCAGGACTTTGTTTTAACTGTTTAACTGAACTATAATCTTAAGTTCTGGAATAGGGACGTAATTTTCTATAAATGTGTGCATTATTTCATTGCATTGTTTTTTGCAAACACTTTTTAAACTTATTTTTAAGCAAAAATGTTTAATCAATTGAATTTACTAATGCAGTTCTCTATTGCACTCCATATATGTTTAGTGGGATTTTGCTTGGATGAACTGGAGTTGATTTGAAATATACAAAGTTACATTATCCTAATCAAAGCACTGAGCAAAGAGTTATTATCCTGTCAAAATATCTAATATGTATATGCTAATTAGTTTGCAGATAATTATACATTATTTTGCTTTACATTCAAATATTATACCTAATCTATATCATTGACGAAGACCATTTTCTCTAGCCTGCGAACTGCTGTTAATCCTCAAACTTTTATATGGGCTGCTGTGTGCTTATCTACAGATTCAAAATTTTCCATTTTCTCCTCTCTTTTCCTCGAAACCTTAACACGTCTACTGTAACTGAACATATTAAACTTATTTCTTTAGTGAAAAGCTCTATTCAAATTTTTCAAATGTAGTCTTTTAAATTAAACTGAAGAAGTTATCGGAGGTTTCTTCATTGGTACCCTGCTGTGTTATTCAAAAGATCTCAAGCATCTCCTTGTAGTTTCAGTATAAATATCTTTACCCTACATGTTCAAATGTTCTTGGAGCATTAATTTTTGGATTAGGTTGCACAGTAGGAGTAGATACTGAGCATGCGTAATATTCTTCAACATTTAAATTTGATGCTGAAATTAATTTTTTTAATGATCTATAATTTCATGTCATTGCCTTTGAATGCTTGTTCTTTCTTGAGTTAGGAATCTTGATCTATAAGCTATTTCCTTATTTCCTTTTTATTTTATTATTCCTTTCCAGCTTTGTGTTTATATATATAAAATTAAACGTAGAAATATATTTATCATTTAAACTCTTGTCATTTAAAGCACCAACAAAATCTAATGTGCATATAACTCAAAAGGATGCAAGCTACACAAGCAGTTACATTTAAATAAGGAATTCAACACTCCTTAAGCAGATGTCTTAGTGCTCTTCTCTTCATTATCAAAAATTATTGCGAAACATAAATGTTGGCATGAAATTGTAAAAGAAGACCAAATGGTACATTCAAGATGCATTGCTGCTCTAAAATATAATTGTACCTTAATATTTCACAAAATTAATGAGAGAAACTGTGAGCATAATTTGAGAAAAAATTTGAGAGCTGTCTGAAGTAATTAATTACATCCATGTTATCCATTAGACCAGTTTTGGATTTGCAATTATTTCTTCTGTAGGCGGCAATAGCTCTAAAACATGACTTGTGCTTATTTGAACAAAATCTTGGTTCTGTATCAAATAATCAGCAGCAAATTAGAAATATAGTATGAAAAACATATTTAGATAAAAAAAAAGTGACAGCTCATATGTTATTATTATTTATGTGTTCTGCCCTGAGGCCCTACACGGAAGAGAATGATGCCTTCGTAGAGGATTTTCTAAGGGAAACACGCTCATATTAACATGTTATCCATGAGGATAACCACGAAAACGCCCATGCGGCCAGCCCATTCGAGATATTCAGACTGAACTACCAGTGTTCAGGGATTTTACCTTGCCCACTGATGTACCTAGGTCAAATGTTTGGCGTGGTTTGCTGTGTAAGGTTGAATGCTTGTGTACCTTTTGATTTCTGTTGTATTAACAGGAAAAAAAATTATTTCTTGAACATATATACATTTTTGTGTCATTCAGTTTTTCTTATTATTCAGAAATTTGTGAATTTTTGATTTTCTTAGAAACATTTTATTTGCCTTTTTGGGGAAATACTTAATTTTTTTTTTTTTTTTTTTTTTTGCAAACTGATATTGAAAATATAGGAATTCAAAACTTGCCTGTAATATGTGGGCTTTAAGATTACCAGCTTTATAAAATAGCCAAATGTTTATAATAGGAATGACACTGCAAACTGAAGCATGTATCAAATGGGGAAACTAGCCTTAAAAGTTATCAGGTTTATATAACTTAACTACTTTCCTTTGAAGAATGGAAAGGTGATTTATAAATAATTTAAAATTTGAATTTTGAATTTTAGCATTTCTACAAATGGTTATTTCAAACTAGTACTTATATTTCTTTGTATAGGGTTCACATGAAAATATAAAGTTTGTATGTTTTATTAAAAGGTAATATTTAGGCTTCCTTTATTGTTTAGGTCAGGTAGATAAATGCTGCTCCTCCCACAACCACTCATGGGCCAAAAATCTGATCCTGGCCAACATCAATGTATTGTCATTGGCCATAGTGCGAGTCCCTAATCAGTAAGTGTTTGAAAGTGACAAGCAGGACTGGGAGGAAAATCACATTTATGGCATAAGTGTTTTCTTTAATTGAGTATTATATCAATCATTCCTGGACTCTGTAAGCGAAAGGGGATTTATTATTTTGTTTTATTTACTTATTTTTTCTGGATTTCAGGCTTTGTGCTGCACTTATTTCAATAAATTAATGTTTTTTAAATCTTACAAGGTAATACTTTTGATGCTTCCAAATAATAATTGTTATCTGATTCATTTCCACTAGATTTTCATTTCTTTTTTCTTTAACAGAAGCTGACGTACCTTAGCAAAAGTCAGATTTACAAGTATGTGATATTTTTTTCTTTTATTTCAAGTATTTAATTCTCAAGCTTTGATTCTTATTCACTATTTTCAACGGAAATTGCAATTTATTTCCTGTAATTTTTTGGTAATTGTATAAAGAGCTATATTATTGTCTCAAAAGAAACAAAAATTGTGTATACTTTTTTTTTTTTTTCTAATAGTGAAATAATTGCTCTTTTCACCCCTTCTTTTTGAAAGCAGAGCAGTTATTTATTTTTGATAATTTAATTTTTTGTTATATTAATTTTAATTTATTAAATGGATTAATTAATTAAATGAATAAATGTGGTATAAATGAAAATAATCGGGTTTTAACGAAAGTTTCCAGCTCCCACAAATATTGTCTGCGCAAACAGTTCGCATTGCCGTGTTTAATGAAATTTTATCAAATGATTTTTAGCATTTGAAAGAAAGAGACTTGCTTTAGAACACTGTGTTGTGAAGTCTGTAGAAAAATATCGTGATTATTAAGTACAAGGTTCTGAAATGGAACTATCATGCTACCAGATTAGAACCATCATTTACTTCCAGTTCTGTTACAGAAAGTGACTACAGAATGCCACCAAATCATATATACAGCTTTATGTACTAATGTTATATCATATGACACTGTGAAGGTTTGGTACCAAAAGTTAAAAAACAAGGACTGTCAAGAAGCAAAGTGTTCTGGCAGGCCTACTGTTGTTGATGAGGCCCACCTGCGAGAACTTGTGGAAGATCAGTATGCAACCACTCAAGAACTTGCTAAGGAATTAGATAGATGTTAGTGCCATATCCATTAGTCATGCTGTTCGTCGCATAAACTCGATGTACAAGTTCAATCGCTGGGTGACACATGAGCTGACTCAAGCAGATAAGGACAGACATGTTAGAGCCGGCACTAATCTACTCGAATATCAACGCAAGGACAACATTTTGGAAAGGTTCATCACTTGTGATGAAAAGTAGATTTACTTCAACAACACATGCCGAAAAGGGGTTTTGTCTGTGCCCAGTGAGCCCGTTGGCAACAAGATGCTAATCCGTGTTGACGCTGCTATCAAGGGAAAACATTGAACAGAGTTCTGGCTTAAAAAGGTGATATTTCATCAATATAATGCAAGACCATATGTGTCTGAATTCATATGTGTCTGAATGAGATCTTTTGCCACACCCACCATATAGCTCCAACATTGCTCCTTCGAACTTCTGCCTTTTTTCTCACATGTAGCTACATCTTGCTGGTGCTGTTCCATTCTAAACAGGATATTCGAAATGAGGTTGATCTGTTTTTGGGCTTGTGGCCCCCTAGTTTCTGGGCTGAAGGCTTTGAAAAACTGCCAAAACATTTACAGAAAATTATAGATTTGGGTGGTAATTGCTACTCGCACTAAAGGTACTGCTTTCAGTTTTTCTTTTCCTAACATAATCAAGATCGTTTTTTGGAAGAAAATTTTCATTGCATCCAGATATATTTATTCGAAAATGACACCTTTATTTGCTACATTTTTCATCTTAAATAGGTAATCTTATATTCAGGTATTTTAAGGAATGAAGTTACAGAAAAATAGGAAGGAGTTTCTTGCATTATATAAAATAACTACTCTGTTGAAATACTAAATAAACCATACAGATTATGGCTGTGTACAGAGTAATTCTAAATTGTGTTTACAAATTAAGAGGGATGATAATACCCATCCAGAGGAGCAGTAATTACCATAGAACATAGAGTCGCATTCCACTTTGAAAGGCAGAACAGAGGAATATTAGAATTCCAACCTGAATTTATAACAGCGTTGGAAAAGGAAATGAACGCGACAAAAAGTTACACAATGAGATTTATTGTTGAGTGAAAAACTCACAAAAATTGCTCAAAATGCTGACCACGTGTGTTGTTGCACAGTTGACATCAGTGAAGGAATGATTGGCGCACCCTCTTGAAGATTCCTGGTATTGTGTTAATTTTGTCCATGGCAACAACGACTCTTGTCACAAGATCTTCAGCTGAGTCCACAGGCATCTTGTACATTAAAGATTTCATGTGTCCCCTTAAGAAAAAGTCCAGTGAGCGAAGAGGCCAAGCCACAGGTCTGCTGTGTCTGATCCATTTTTCGGGATATGTGGCATTCAAAAAGTTACGAATCATGATGAAAAAATGTGCTGGGGCACCATCAGCCATAATCCACATGTCTCTCTGGATGGAAAGTGGAACAGCCTGCAGTAAACTGGGAAGCACTTGTTCCAAAAAGATATGGTATGTTGCACTTGCCAAACGGCCTATCATGATGTAAGGGCCTACCAGGTAATCACCTAGCATATCTGTGCAGAGGTCCACGGAAAATTTCTGCTGGTGTTTTTGAGGGGTAGTGCAGTGGGAATTGCTGTCAGACCAAATGTGTTGATTGTGCACATTGAAAATGCCTTCTCTGCTGAATGTTGCCCCATTGTTAAATAATATTAATGCAGGAAATCGTAGATCGTTATTCCACATTCCAAGCATTCACTACACAAAGTATGCCCGGCAGGCATTATCATCTGTATCCAATATTGCACATGCTAGGGGTGCATGCATTCCTCGTGTAACCACCGCACCACTGGCTGACAATTACCTATTTCATAAGCCACCGCTCACGTAGTTGTGGAAGGAGCTGCTTCAAATCTAGTCAAAACTCGCTCTTCCACTTCTGGTGTTTGTGCATTTCACGAAGGTCCTGTATTGCTTTTTGACATGGCAAAAGAACCAGTTTCTCGCAGTCTTCGATCAACACTTGTAGAGACATTAGGTTATTTAGTAGCAGGAGACATGAAAAATATGCAATTCCTTCGCCGGGAATCGAACCACGGACCTCTGAAATACCGGCTCAGTGTGCTGACCATTACACCACGAAGGCACGCGAAGAAAGAGGGAGAAATACCTTATATACTCCCCTTTTTAAAGGGCGACTAGGGTTTTAGGGGACCTAGTCGCGAAATCCTGGGTGTGGAGAGTCATCATCCACAACCCTTTTTTAGTTCGGGTGCCAGTGTAGAGACATTGGGTTATTTAGTAGCAGGAGACATGAAAAATATGCAATTCCTTCGCCGGGAATTGAACCACGGACCTCTGAAATACCGGCTCAGTGTGCTGACCATTACACTACGAAGGCACGCGAAGAAAGAGGGAGAAATACCTTATACACTGGAAAAGTTTGGATGACTTGGAAACCACTCTTCATATAATCTTCATGCTTCGCATCCATTCTCTTTTGCTTCGTCGTATGGTAAGGTGACTATCTACCAATTCCTCTTATGTGTACTCCGCCACAGCATTCACAAAAAGTTTTGGATGATGTTATCAAGCGAATATTATTATGAAGCAATGATGTTGCTCCGTTTTCAAGGACACCGTTTGCTCTGATTGGCTTTCTCCAGTACCAATTAAAAGCAAATTGCTCTTCTTCTCAGTGCAAATTTGCATACGGTTAATTCTTGATAGTCTTAAAAGATAATCTGCTTCTTCTTCCTCGATGCATGTTGCATGTGTACTTTCCATTTTTCTGCCTCTCGGAGTGTAGTGCAACTCTATGTTCTATGGTAATTATTGGTCATCTGGATAGGTACTGTCACCCCTCTTAATTTGTAAAAACAATTTGGAATCACCCTGTATATAAACTGCATAACGATTGGTAATTATAATAGCTGTATGTTTAGTGATTTCAGTTCAGGCCTGCATCCACTATACTAGTTACTGGTATGCCTGAAAACAAGTAGGTAATAATATATCATTTATTTTTTTCTAATTTTCTTTCTGAGAATTAGTAAAATGTATTTGATTATGCATTTTGTTTTCATTCTAATTAAATTCATGTTGTCATAAAATATTTTCACACATTTTATTTCTTTAAATTTATCTAGAAATGTAAGAATAAGTCTTATTTTTGAATGAATAAGTTAGTCTTTGTTGTGAGTATGCTTTTGCAAGAATATGAAATGTTTGCATATGTATTTTCACCTCTGCTCCTGTTCTCATTCTGTGCATATAATTGTTGGAAAACAGATTCAGATCTGTATGTCTTGAACATAGAAGAAATTTTTATTCGTGCCTCCAGTTTTAATACACTGTTGGGAAAAAAAATTCCAGCACCAAGAAAAAATTAATGTATTGAAATTTTGGCAATACATTTGTCTAGGTAACATATTTAATTGAATAAATTTTCAAGATCACAGGTTAATGCACAAGCGTGAGAAAAACCATTTCAAATATGAAATGCTGTTACATTAACAGCCAATGTAACCTCCAGAATTTTGAATGCATGCGTTGTGTCATACAGGTGCCGGATGTCAGTTTGTGGAATGGAGTTCCATGCCAGTTGCACTTGGTCAGTTAATACAGAGACAGTTAATGCTGGTTATGGATGATGCTGGATTTGTCGTCTAATGATGTCCCATACATGCTTGAATGAGGAAAGATCCGGTGATCTAGCAGGCCAAGGTAACATGTCAACACTCTGGAGAGCATGTTGGGTAACAACAGAGGTATGAGGGCTAGTGTTATCCTGTTAGAAAACACCTCCTTGAATGCTGTTCAGGAATGGCAGCAGAACAGGTTGAACCACTAGACCAGGGATGTCAAACTCATAGGTACACTTGGGCCAAACAAACAAGGTTTAACTTTAGGCGGGCCGCAAAAAAAAATCAATATTCATAGAAAGGTAGATTTATTTCGAATAATACAATAATAAACATATATTATATTTATA
>KK113026.1:33026-71535 GCA_000611955.2 Stegodyphus mimosarum | reverse complement strand
AGAATTGTTTGAGAATCTTGGAGCAAGATAACCAACGTACCTCGGTATAGTAGGACAAACCCGAATATTCACTATCTAACTCACTTAAGAAAGCAGTGAATTGACGCTGATTTAAACCTCGAGATCTTATAAAATTTATAACTTTTTTTATATATGACAAAACATTCTCCATATTTATTACTTTCGTGCATAGAACTTCTTGATGTATAATACAATGCATATGATGAATGTTTGAACCGTGAATTTCACTAAGTTTTTTTCTTAGTAATGCTACGAAGCCCTTGTTTTTCCCGGTCATTGATGGAGCGCCATCTGTAGCTACAGAATTTAATTTTGCCAAAGGTAGATTGTATTTCTGCAGAAGTCCAAAAACACAAGTAAATATATCTTCTCCTGTGGTAGTACCAGGCATCGGTATTAGTTCCAGTAATTCCTCAAAAATGTTAAAATTCTTGTCACAAGAACGAAGAAACACTGCTAATTGAGCCTTGGCACTAATGTCCGTGCTCTCGTCACAGGCAATGGAGAAACTTTCGAAACTAGACGATTTTGCTTTGATCTGATCACTTAAATTCGCGGCTAATTTCGAGACAATGAAATTGATTGAAAAGCCTTCACATTTCCAGGACAAACAATTTCTCCAGCTTTCATTAAGCATTCCTTGATGAAATTCACCGTCAGTAAACCGTCGAATGTTTAGCTATCAACTCAGACAAGACGTAGCTTGCATGTACCGCCGCTTCACTTTCTTGCAATACTTTACTAAACATGGACTGTTGCTTTTTCACTCCTAACTTGAGCTCTTTCAACTTTTCTTCTCTCAATAATCCTTCGTAATTGTTATATTTTGATTTGTGTTGTTCGTAATGACGTTTAATATTATATAACTTTGGTACATTAATAGTATTATTACATATCAAGCAGATTATTTTATCTTTTATTTCACAGCAAAAATATTCTAATTCCCATTTTACTTGGAATATTCTATGTTCGTCAGCGATTTTTCGTTTAATTTTACTACCACTTGGTTTTGATATAGACATACTGAATACAAAGGGCTGGAATAAACACGGTTAACGTTAAAAAGTTAACAAAAATTTATTCTTTCCACAAGAGATAAATCAAAATGCTGAAATATTTCTTCAAAAATATTCTAACAATATCACAAAATGTCAAACGTTTAGCAAAAATCAATTCAAAACAGAGAAACTAATTCTATCTCACAGCGAAATCGCTACAAATCAATCACAGCATTAAGTAAACAAACAGTTCGCTAGAACTACAGCTACTACTGAGATGAGTTGTTTGTTCTCGGCTTTTATAAGCTTTATAATTAATTTCTCGAATATACTGGAAACATCTATAAATATCTGGATTTTTGTGGATGGCAACAGCAATTACGAGATATTTATTTATTAGGTATTAAATGCACTCGCTGTTCTATTTTTAACCTTCTAACGCAGCTGTCTTTTCAAAAATCGTCTGCGTTGCTAAGGCAACATGAAGCAAATCTAATTACAATTCTAAATAAAAAAAACTAAATAAATAAATAACTATGAAATCCGTAACAATATGAATTAAGTAATAATTAATAATAAAGCAAAGTGCATGCACATGCATGCACCAATGTATCGTACAAAACTATGATTGGAAAACTGAGACCATGAGTTCGGCCACATTCAGCTATCGGGGGATGCGTACAAGTTCTGAGTGCATGTGTCCCCCAAAAGCCGAAGGTAGCTGAACGCAAGCTACTCGCACGCATTTGTGATTTATGTAGTGTGTGTGTCAGCTCGCTGTGAGTAATCTAACAACACTGAATAAATTATCGTTAATTACTTAGCAGTAAACATTTCATTTTTTTCTTCGTCGATACGTTATTTTATTATTATTTGCCGATATATTGGCCGGGCCGCAAAAATATATGTTGTGGGCGGCCCGCGGGCCACGAGTTTGACATCTTTGCACTAGACTGATGTATAAATTTGCGGTCAGGGTGTGTGGGATAGCCACGAGAGTACTTATGCTGTCATACGAAATCACTCCCCCGTTCATAACTCCAGCGTGTCTAGGCTGCACACAGGTTAGTTGCAGGTGCTCACCTGGCCTCTTTCTAATCAACACACGGCCATCATTGGCACCGAAACAGAACTGGCTTTCATCAGAAAACACAACAAATCTCCACTCTGTCCTCCAGTGAGCTCTAGCTTGACAATAGTGATATCTCAAATGGCAGTTGTTTGGAGTCAGTGGAATGCTCACTACAGAGCATCTGGCTCAGAGCTATCTTTCAAGTAACAAATTTCCAAAAGCTCATTGTGTCACTGTGATGCCAACTGCAGCTTGAATTTCTGCTGAAGATGCAGTATAGTATGCCACAGCCATATGCCGAATATAACAATCTTCCATTTCAATAGTGCCATGTATCTGCCCAGAACCCTGTCTTCTTGAGCCAGTATCAATTGTACACATTAAATGCATTCCAGCCAAGTCTTTCTGCAATATCGCAAAAAGGAAATCCACCTTCTCCTAGCCTTATTACATGACCTTTATTAAACTCACTGAGCTGTTGATAATGGCATCTTTTTCTTCTGAAAGGCATTCTTGACTAGCATCAACTCACTATGTCAGATCTGAATGATAAATAATGCTCACGAACTTTACGTCATATATTTAAAGCAAACATGATTTGCATGTTCATAGAGGCAGTACTAATGCCATACGCTTAGCTTGAAATTTTAATAACTGTTGTCTTTCAGATATGTAGACATGCCTAACAAATTACGTTTAGCAATTAAAAATAACTCCTTTTTGGGTTTTTGGATTTTTTTTTCCCCATTAGTGTATATTATCGACTGTGAGAACTACATGATTTTGCATTGGCTTCCTTAAATTTTTTTCAGTGTTCTTGAGCAGTCATAATTTATGCAAATAATGAATTATAATAGTTGTTTGTGTTATATTAAAGACAAGAAAGTAAAAATATCATTGCATATTGTCATAATTCTGTGAAATGTAAGATAATCTTCATTATATTATTTTAAAAAAAGCCTTTTATTCAGAATTTTTAGTTTTCATGTCAAAAGTATAGTTACTTGTATTGCATCCCCCCTTTTGTGAAACTGCAAGTATTGATACTTTCAGGAATTTTTTTTAGTTTATGCAATTATCTAATTACTTTACTATCTAATTACTTACTTTAATTATAAGCTTTACTTCTGCTTTCCACCAGGCGGAAAATTAGTTAAAGTATGAATCAGCTTTGAATTATTAAGTGATCTGGAGAGCACTTAGCAGGATAGGCTTCCTGTCACCCTGTTTTAGTTTTCCTTCTGCTGTAGTTTAACATCTTTGAATTGTTAAGTGTTCTGGAGAGCACTTAGCACCATAGGTTTCCTCTCACCCTGTTTTTGTTTTCCTGCTGCTGTAGTTTAACATGGCAGCATTACATTCTACTAGGCACAGTTGCTTTGTGAAGAGTCAACCAACATTTGGTTTACATGTGTTTTCTACTGGACATTTAATTCAAATTTAACGAGTATTCTGGTTTCCCACAAAGTAACACAGTACTTAAGGGTTTCCACCTTTCAAATTCACCAGTCATTTTTCTGATTACTGTTCATTTTTGCACTGAGTCTCTCTCTATATATATATATATATTTGTATATTTTCCCTTTTAATGAATTATAATGGGACTGTGGAGTTTGCTGGCTGATGGAGAAGAAAGCATTGCATTTCTTCAAAAATAAGAGTGCTTTGCCTAAAGTAGAGATTATAAAGATTAGCATTCCATGAAGTTGTATTTTGGTGCTCAATGCCAGGTTTGTGCATGCTTACAAATTTCTACAGCTGTTTGATGTTTGGTTAAGCAAAAACAGATCTCTGTGTACATGGAGAGAATAACAGCACACAGAAAAAATTTGCATAAGCAATTCTTAAGAGAAATATGTGTTTTATTAACAGATGTTTCTTGCTTTTTAAATTTTATTATTTCATTGCTCTTTCATAGAATTCTGAGTGTGCTGCTCTTTTGAAAATGGGTGTTGCCTTTCCTGATTTAGCTTGCCAAAAAATTGGTCACTAGCAAGTTGGTGACTTTTTATGGTTATGCAGATAATTACAAATTTCCAAAATGTTTATGATAGTGTATAAAATGGGATATTATTTTCTGTTAGATTTTGTATTTTTGATATCAGCATTGAAATGTCCCTTTGTGTCTGCACTAAAGCATACGATATACTGGTTTGCAAAACAAGGAGGTCTCAATGATCATTTATGAAGTGACCTATTACAAATGGGGATATCTTTCCAATTAGGTGGCACTATGTCAACAAAGCATGTGTTTCTTAGAAATCTGACTTATTCAGTGTCAGATTATGGAAAGCATACTTTTCTGTTTGAGTACTTTTTCTGTAAATAGTTTTTGTCCTTCTGATCACATGATTAAACATATTTGTAGATTTGCAGTTTTAAGAGTTTAAAATATTGACGTAGGTATTTCATTATTAAAAATTTTATAAGTCATGATATAAGAAACTGGTTATTAATATTTGCTGGATATGAATTGGAGGTGTCCAAAATATATTTATTATGTACCTCATTGAAAAGTTTAGAGCCATGCAACCTAATTTTTTTACTTGTGCAAATTCTTTGCTTTTAATCATATTATTAAATCTAAGAAAAAAATAAAACTGTTGCAGTTTGTGTGTATTGTGAAGTTACATTTTTAAATAGTCACAAGACGTTTTACAATATCTTCCCCCAAATGACAGTAGTATGTACACCAATAAAACATTAAATGGAAAATTCAATGTATTTGTTTTTTTCAAAATATTTATTAACTTCTAAATATGGAATATGTTGCTTCAATATAACTGTCTTATCATTGCAGAATTCACAAAATCTATAATATATTTGGTATTTCCATTTCAGTTAATATATGCTTTTATATGCTTTTTAAAAATTAAGTAAAATTATGAATAACTTTTTAGCTGTTTTTAAAATATACCAAAAAAATCTTATATTAAGGAGTTTAGTTAGTTAATTATTAACTTTTTGCTGTAATTGTTGGTAAGCATTTACTTTCTATGCATTTCATTCTTTAAAAAAAGAGAGAGAAAAGAGAACAAAAAAATGAAGTACTGTAATTTATTTGCATGTAACTAGTACAAATAATTAAATTTCCGTATTTTTTACTGCTGACAAAGAAAGAATGTGATACTTAATTCACTACAGCTTTCGTTTTTATCTCCAGGGGGAGTTGATTTATATTTTGAGCTTTTGTGTGAGTTTATCTTTTAATACTCTTTGCTATTAATTTCTGACATGTTAATATAATTATTGAACAAGTTTTCCTTAAGTTTGTTGGTAATAGTTGAAAAAAGTTTATTTTTAATTAAAAACCATTGGCAGTATTTTCATGAAACTTATTAAGTGAATTCTTGATGAAATAACTATAAAGGTATTATAATTTTCACAAACTATGTACTGAATGTTTCAAGTGCAACTTTTTTAAATATAAATTTAATAAGGCATGCCCAAATAAAAATGTTACTGCTAAATTTCTGCAGTAGTTAATTAGTTTGAGTATATGCATACTTGCAAACTGAAGCATGATACATAAGTGATATTATATCTGCATAAATGTCCTAACCTGGTCAGTTGTAAAAATACACAAGAGTGCATGAGATGGTATGTATAGGTAAGCAAGGATCATCTTGTCCATGGTTTCCAACAAATAATAAGCTGTTCACATGGTCAACTTGCCAGCTGAAACAAGCATCCCATTGGTCCACAAGATGAATACAATCTGCAAAAAAAGTCTGTTTGCATGCAGAATCTTCTTAATTGTCTCTCATATCTCATCGTCATCTGTGAACCAATGTCCTTTTGTTGGTATTTTTGTGGACCAAACACATGGAAGTTGCAGGGTGACTAGTTGGAACTCTATGGAGGTGGTTGAGAACTTCTCATTGGAAGCATTTCAGTAGATCTTTTCAAAATATTTTCACATAAAGATGGGCATCGTACTACAGTGGATCTTCCCCAAAAGCTAAATAAATTTGCTATGTACTAGAACTTGAGCTGAATAAACAACTTTGTGTGTAATGTTTGTACTTTATACAAGTACTATGCTGTTTTGAATATTTTTAATAATAAAATTCAGGTATGTAGTTTTCGTGTATATATACTTTTATATTTTGTATAACAGCAGTGAAAAAACAACTCATTTCTAAATGATTTCATTAATTATGTCTGTGATTAGTTTTATGCATTTATAAGTTTAATTTAAAATATATTATTCAATATTTCATATATTATTCAATATTTTCATTATATTTCATATTATTCAATTACCCCTTATAAAAATACATTAATTTTAATTATTGTATTTTGCATAAAAGTGCATAATTAAAGGAAATATGTAATGAATTGTTCATTCCCAGAGCCCACAGGCTATTTCTTTCATTCTGTACCTCACAGCCTTCAGAAACTATAGGTCCAAATTTAGTTTTGCGTTGGGAGATGATTGAAGATCACATGCCTGAACTGTGGGTAATTATTACTCTTATTGTCCTATTTATTTGGGCCGACTTACTGATTTTATTTATACTGTATTTAAATGTAAGAATTGTTGAGAAATAAATCTGAAAGCAGAATGTAAAATTTTGCTTAAGCAAAAAGGTTATTTGAATTGTTATAAATGTTTTTGTGTTCTATGCACTGATTTTACAATAATTTGTAAAAAAAAAAAAAAAAAACTTTTTTAAGGCTTCACCATTCAAGGATCGTTTGCGTAGAATATTCTGCTCACGGATGTTTCTCATGTCATTTGAAGATTTCTTACAGATGATGTCAATTTTCAGTGATAGTTGCCCCAAAACTATTAAAGCTGAATATGCGTTCAGAATTTATGGTATGTTCAATTTTTATCTGTGTATTTTATAAATCTGATCTATAAATTTATTCCTTCTGTGTAATAGCTTTACTTTTAAATCCTAATGTCATAGTATACTATAGCAGGATGTTCCACTTTTTAAATGCATTATTTTTTCCATATGATACCTAAATGGTAGCAGAACTATATTTAAATAATAGAGAAAAACTGGGGAATAGTTAAAGAATCCACTTGGAGACACTCTTGGAGACATTGTTTACTTGTTTCACCATGTTTTTTTTATACATGTATCTGCCAGTCTTCGTATGGGCCTTGGAAATACTTAATTTTGCTCATCTGACATTTTAACCACTTCTCCGACTGTCATTTTGAGTGTGAATCAACATTTTGGAGGAGCATTTTTTGGCACTTTACTGGTAAATTTGTATTCGGTTTGCATACTCTTTCCTGATATTCCAATTATTGTTTGAATTTGTTCTTGCTTCTAATACAAATGTTGGGACACATGAGTTTCTAGGCATAATGCCCTAACTCCATCGAAAGATAAAAATTTAAAAATTGTTTCTTTTTTGGAGTAAAGAATTTTTCAATATTGCATTATAAAGAATTTTTCTCTCTTTGCAGTATGCATTTTTTTTTGTTATGCAGTGCTAAATTTGGTAACTAATTAACATCTTGGTAATTTTAAGTTAAATGTGTATATAAAATTTTTTTTCGAAGATATGCAAATTTTTATGCCTTTTTTTACAAACGTAATAGCATCATTAAATATCGTTAAAATAATGATGATATATTAAAATTATCTTCAAGAAATAACATTAAAATAAAACTTGTATTTTCCTGTGTCATATTTTAAAGCAGCAACTTTTCAGTTCAGTAATTTAAGAGTGTTTCAATTCTGAAAAATGAAGAAGGTAATAAACTCTATAAAGTACAGTTTCTCAATCACTTCGTAGCAAAAGAACTACAGTACAAAGTCCGAGATCCAGATGCCCAATATCTGGAATGATCTAAAATCTGGACCTCAAAGCCACCAACAACTTTTTTTGTTCCCCCCCCCCCCATAGTAAAACATGTAGAGAGTCCCGATTCTTAATTTCAATTAGCCAGTAAATAAAATACCTTGTTATTGAAGAAGTGATCATTTTAGCATAAATTTGTGACATCAATAATTTGGCTCCTTAGCTGCGTATCTGCTGGGCATAAATTTCAAACCAAAACATTTTAAATACAAACATCATTGATTTTACACCTATTAAGTATTTTATATCCTTGGCACCAACCTGGCGAATCATTATTTATTATATTTTGCTTTCGTCACTACATGTTTATCCACACGTGACATCTTGAGAAATGACTCATACAGCGATGCCTAAACATTTATTTTAATTTTATTTTAATATTAGTAAATGAATAGCGAAGAGTATGGCAACCTTTTATGCTGACATTACACTTGGTGATGATTGCATATTAAATTAAATGCATTAAGAAATGTTAAAAAGGAAAAATTTAACAAAAACTTCTTTCCATATGCCAAAAATAGATTTTGTTAATGACACTCATAGGCCAGAAGATTATTTATCACTATTTGAATTAAGAATATCTGATTTGTTATTCACATAAACCCAGAACCAATACCAGAGTTCGTATCTCCGCACAGGTCGGCGGAAGTTAGGGAAGTCAAAATTTTTGGAATGTGGAGAAGCACCGACTGACAAAATTTTTATAATTTGGTGAAAGCACTGGCATTCAAAGTTTAGCGGCGGCAAAAATTTAGAACTTACGGAGGTATTTTGTAGCAGAATTAAGACCTGCAGAAACTGCATCAAGTGGTGAGATATGTAGCATCGGCCCTTGATAAGCCTTAAGTATATGTGGGAGTTCATTTATTCAGGACTCAGCCTTATGCATGTGCAAGAAATAGACATAGGTATAATAATTGACAAAACTAATACAATTCAGGCTTAATTGTCTCAGTGCACGATTAATCGGATCAACTTGTCTTTCATTGCCAAACTTATGATACATACCAATAATGTATAGCAGATGCTATTAAGCTAGCCTAAAATTATACTGATTCCAAGGAATTTCAGTTAATATAGCAGATTGCTCTGTTCCCTAATTTTCTAATTTGATCCAGCTTATTATTTTTTGCAGACTGTTATTATTATAGCAATTTTATGAAAATTAAAGCTTGAACTTTCCATTATGTCAAAAACAGTTTCTAATTCTGGAGCAGCAACAGGATCTACAAAGTGAAAGCATGTTTCGATTTCCATCAAACAAAAAGCGGAATTGCTGCAAAAAATGGATAAAGGCATATCCATCTCAAAATAATGTGAGGAGTATGGCATTTAAAAGTCAACTATATATGACAAAAGAAAGGGCAAAAAGGAACTTTTTGGAATTTTTTTTTTATTCCGACGCCGTACTTGCAAAAAATAACAGAAAAATTGTTCATTATGCTTAAAGTGACAATCATGACAAAGTGATGATAGTCTGGGTCAGACAGCATCACAGCGAGGGCATGCCATTAGCGGGTCCGATGCCAATTGCTCAAGGCAAAAATATTTCATGATGAAATGAACTTAAAAACTGAGTGCACATATTTGACAGGTTGTAAAAATCGCCATGCTCTAAGGAAGTTAAAAATTTCATGTGAAGCTGCTGAACTGTTTGCAGATGAATTCATTGAACTCATTAATAGTGACAAGTTATCTCCAGTACAAATTTACAACGTTGATGAAACTGGTCTTTTTTGGCAGTATGTACCGCGAAGTACCTTGGTAACCTCTAAAGAAAAGGCTCGAAATGGTGTCAAAGATTCCAAAGCGAGACTAGCAATTTTAACATACACAAATGCTGCAGGAACGCACAAGTGTAAACTTTTCATAATTGAGGAAAATCCATAACCTCGAGCATTTAAAGGATTAACGATTTTTCTGTTATATATCGGGCAAATAAAAGAACATGGATGACACAATTGATGTTAATGAATGATTGGTTTGGAAATCATTTTAAACCTGAGGCTTGGTATTATTTGAATTCAGTTGCTTTACCTGATGCTGCAAACATTCTCCTGATTGTAGAGAACTATTGAGCTCATACATCGCTTGTGAGAGATAATGTATCCATATTATTCTTTCCAAATTGTACATCCATGAGCATATGGATATCGGAATCGTGTGCGCTGAAATGCAAATCTGCTATGTGGAGCTTTGCAAGATTATGGGAGAATGTGTTTCCAGATACTTTAAAAAATGCTTCGCATAATTTTTGGCCAGTAGCCATATTTAATGGTGAGGATGATGAAGATGATAGCCACTAATTTGAAGGTTTTTGGATATAGCAAACCAAATGTGAAATTTTCCAATGAATGGATTTTGTAAAGAAATGTGAAGAAGCGGTAATAAATGAAGATGATATAACAGAACAGTTTCATTGCAATGACAATGCACCAATCATCAATCAATTAACGGATGGCAAAATCTGTAGTATGGTTCTAGATCCAGAAAATACCGCTACTGATAGTGAAGAAAGCGACAGAGAGGTTACTGAAAATGAAACAATTTCGATTGACAAGTTAGTCAGAATTCTCGACGCAGCAATTACAGGACTTGAACAGTAGAACTTTGTAACTGAACCAGAAATATGTCTGTTTATGGAATTAAAGAGAAAGTATTAGCACAAAACAACTTACATTGAAAGAAATGTTTAATAAAGTGAACAACCAAATGTTAAGATTTTTTTTTGTAAATTTTGATAACCTTTATATCATAAATGCTCATTTTTTTTATAAATCACGATTTCATAATTAATTTTATAATTTCTGCATACAATCTTACTAGATTTAAATTGACAATCTAATATCTGGAGAAATCCCAAATCTGGAATCGCAGAAGTCCGGATTTCGGACTTTGTACTGTATTGTAATTATTTTTAAATTAATTTCATTGGTCTTCTTTTATGATAAGAGTTTTCCCTATGTTCTTGCTTCAAAATATTTACATGTGGATCAGTTTTTTTCATAAGGAATGGAATCTTTTTCGATTAAGTACACAAGCATTCCTTTAACTACTGATGCAGCAATAAATCAGTCAGTTAATATGGATATGTCCAATCTTATAAAGATGTTAATTTTTGGAGAACTGCATTTTTCAGTTTGACAATGAAATCATAATTTCAGGGCGACATATATTACAATATTTAATCTGATAATGTTAAAAGGTAAGTTGTAAATAAGAAAATTAGAATGCTGTGCTGTGTCTGTGATTTATTCTAATGTGCTGTTACGAATTTCATATTTATTTGGCTATTTATTTAGAATTGTAATTAAAATTCCTTCTTATTTCCCCGTGCAACGCAGACGATTTTTGAAGAGAAAGCTATGTCGAAAAAAATAAAAGAGCGCGTGCATTTAATGCTTAATAAATAAATATCTCGTAATTACTGTTGCCATCCAGAAAAATCTAGAAAAATCGTGATTGTTCTACTGATAATTAAAAAAGCTTATAAAAGCCGAGGTGAATCACCTCATCTCAGTAGTTGTAGTTGTTGTTATTGTTGTTGCTGTTAAAAAGCGAACTGCTGTTTGTTTACTTAATGCTGTATTGATTGTAGCGATTTCGCTGCGAGATAGAATTATTTTATTTGTTTTGAACTGAGTTTTTGCTAAACGTTTGAGATATTGTGATATTGTGTGAAGATCTGTGAAGAAATATTTCAGCATTTTAATTTATTTCTTGTGGAAAGAATAAATTTTTGTTAACTTTGTAACGACTTGTGCATTCAATATATAACGAACCTGTACGCACGTAACAGTACCATGGTTCCTGAGTTGTAATGAAGATAAGTAATGATTATGTAAAAGCCTTTTATGTGTAGTTTTCTCTGGAAAAACTTCACCCTTTTCTGAGGAAACATAATTATCTGGACCCTAAAAAAGAACTTTTTCAATTGGAATGATTTCTGAAATTTCATGAGATCTCTAAACGTTGTGGTTATTCTAAAAAAATATGATACAAGTTTTATATGTTATTTGAAAATCATTTTAGTTCACAATTTCATGACTTCTGTTTAATATATTGTATTTCTTTTTATTCTGTATCGTTTTATTGATTTTCCTCTAAAAAGGTGTTTTTTTGGGGGGGGGAACTAATCCTTTTTGCTTTGAAAGGGAGGTATATGTAAGATCTAAAATATCTGTCTATATATATATATTGTTTCAAAAGAATATAGTAAAGTTAAATTAAATTTAAATAATTCTCTGCGCCATTGCTGCAAGGAATAAAATTTGAATTTAACAAAATTCTATTCGTAAAAAGCAAATTAAAGTAAAAAATTAATTAAAGAAAAAGGTTTGAAAGTAATTATAAATAAATAATTTATATTGCTGCGTTTATATAAATAATTTATATTATATTTTACCCTTGCCTACATGAGTGACGAAACACAAATTGAATAATTGAAGAGTTAGGTTTGATGGCAACTTCCCCTTGATAAGTCTGTCTTCTGCCAGCTCAACAATTATTCACTGATGCATTTTTATAATTTTTAGGATTTAAAAAAATTTATTAGATTTTATATTTGTTAATAGATTTTGATACTTGCACTTGATTTACTTATGTTCTCAGAATTTAAATGATATTGTAGATTAGTTCACAGCAATATAAATTATTTATTTATAATTACTTTTAAACCTTTTTCTTTATTCAGTTTTTTACTTTAATTTGCTTTATACGAATAGAAATTTTGTTAAATTCTAATATATATATAAATGAAATTACCAAGTTTAATTTGGAATTATCTGTTAATTCTCTGTTTTAATTTAGATATTTCCCCTTTCCCTCCTAAAATACTAACTGCTTATAATAAAACTCTCTCAACTGCATCATTTCAAATTAATTTATGTAATACAATTCATACTTGATGTTAGAGATCAGATAATTTTGCAAACTGGGATTCAAAGCAGTTAATTAGGAGAGAAGAAAATCAGTCTTTCCCAAGCATTCATCAGAAACAAAAATTTTCAAACAAAACATTCATACACAAACAAACAAAATTTTTCATCTTAAGCATTCACTGTCTGCTTATCTTGCTAGCTGGGTTGCTAGTGCTTTTACTGCAACATCTACAAAAGTATAATTTTTTTTAATTTATCATTTTATATATGAAATATATGATAATCACTTTCTGCTCTTCCAATTTGTATTTTTTGGATGGGGAAAGCATCCAAGATGAGTTTGTATTACTCAGGGGCACATCCAGTCTTTTCATAAAGGACATGCTTTTAAACATGAAATTGAAAAAAAAAAATATATACATATAAATAAATGAAGCATTAGCATATTCAATATTTATATATTAACACTTTATTGTAAATAATAAAACTGTAAAACTCTTGAATTATTGTTTCATCTGAATGTGACAAAATCTGTTAATATTTATATAAATATTTTATATTGAAGATACACATATTATTTGGCTTATGTAAATAACAATGGCCTAAGGTAAAATCAAAAAGTCGAGAAATAGCACTTAGATTACACTTATTAGAATAAAAATTATTTGAATGTAAATTCTGCCCTTCTGTTTTTAATGGTAAGTTCCTTTATAATATCTTCATAAAATGAGGGTCTTCCCTTAACTCTCAGAAGAAGCTATTTCTCATTAGGTAATATGTTAAGTGCACTTAATCTCTTTCGACTATTTTACTTTAAAATAAACATAAATTCCTTGCAATGCTGAAAATTATTGTTCTGCTGCTGCATTGGAAGATAATTTTAAGTTAAGTCATAATGCTATCAGTGTTGCTGGTATTTACGTATGGTAATAGCTTATGTACCGGTTTAATTTCAAACTCTATGGAAGAATGTAAAGCAGTCAGATCATTTTTAAGCCTTACAAAATCAAACAGTCTGCAATACTAGTAATATTAATAATTACTTAGTAATATTTCAGAAATATTATAAGAAAGTTTTCTTTATTCATAAGATCATAAATTCATTAAGGGAACCAAACCTTTCGGATATTTGATTGGATATGTTATCTAAAATCTCAAAGTAGTCACCTAATTTCATATTTGTCAACATACATTCTCGTTGTAGACAGTTCTTGTCATTTATACTTAGGCATTTTCGCATTCTTCTTCAGAGTGTGCTGCACTGTGATGCAAGCACATACCGAGATTTTGCTGCTTTTTTTTTTCCCAGTGAGTAATATTAAAGGTTTTCTTTTGTGAAATCTCAAAGTATAGTTGAATGATAAAGTATGATTGAAAGCACTTCTAAAAAAAAATTATTCTTAAATGTTAGCCAAAAATTTAATGAATTCAGCCAAAACGTTAATGAATTCATGTTATTTAATTTCTTCTATTGAATCCGTAGAATCGTCATGGCCTTGAAATGCCAGCTGTTGTTTCACCAAGAAGCAAATCAATCATCTTAAAATTCCCCTATATTTTATTACAACCTCTTTATGAAACTATATATATTTGCTTATGTTGATTTAAATTGTAAATCTATTCTTTATTGCCCAAATTTGGAAAGTTGTAATCTTGCTTTTATATGACAAAGAGATTTTTCATATCTTGAGATGGATATTGAAAATACATTTAAATCACAAAATCTAAACTTAGTCCATACACTCGTTTTGTGATCACCAGTTGGGAGACAAGGCTATCAGAACAGCCTTCTTTAACACTACAGCCAGCTAGTTTTCTTGTACTGAGCAAACTGGAAATATTTCACAAATTCCTTTTCTTTATTTTTAATCCAATATCAATTGGTGAAATAATGGCAAGGTCTATCATTTTTATTATTTCTTTTTTTCTCAAAAATGGTCGAAGGCTATATGGTTTCTCAATAACATTCCAGTAAACATTTTTGAATAACATTCTTTTTCTACCATTTTTGGAGTGTTTTGAGAAAAAATTAGCTAATAGAAATTTAGTATTTTCTGAAAATTCAAAGAAGCCCAAAAGATAGTCAGACTTAAATAATTATTATGCTGTGATAATAAATTTTTAATTTAAAAAATATGTGACCAACATAGATAAAGTGCAACAATAAGTTCTACTTAAGAAACAAGATTACAATTACTCTCTTCTTTGTAGCTGAGGAGCTATCACCCAAATGGAAATTTTTGGCTTTTGATTGAGAAAGTATACCCTTTCACTTTCCTCAACAACTTCTAAAACAGGCACATGCAACATAGCCCATGATGAAATTTCCCAATGCTGGTGCTGCCCAGGTATACAAAGTCTTATTGAAGGGAGACAAAGTCCTCAAGGAAAGAATGTCTGTATAGTAATTAGTGTGTATTCAATTATTTTGTCACTGATGCGGTGAATTTGATTATTTCTTTATTCCAAGCTCTTGTTCTATCGCTATCAAACAATTGAAAATACAATCAGAAGAAAGGCCATTGTTTAACATAACTAATAACCATCTAATTTTCTTGAACGGTGTATGTTGCTTCAAATTTCTAGAAAAACTATACGCCTTGCAGTATCATACTTTCCTACATAAAACTTTCAAAGAAGTTATAGTTGACCCATACTTTTAATATGTAAAGAAGCACGAACCTCGAAGCAGAAACTTACATCTAGAGTCTAAAAAGTAGTAATGAATTGCTTTCAATTCAGTGGGAAACTATAGAATATTCTCTCCTTTGTAGCTATAACGTGACAGCATGCTAGCATGTTAGATTGTTCTGATTCCTCGCATTTTGGGCGAAAAGGAGGGGAAGGAATGCATTTAATTTGCCCATTGTAAATATTTTGCCAGCTGAATGCTGATGTTCTTCAGCATACACAAGTCCTTTAGGATGATGGATAGGTAGAAAGACATAGGATAGCATTCAACTCGTTTTGTTTTGAATATCTGACACAACTACAGGAAATAATTAATAAGGATTTTGTATATGGTAGAGTTAAATCATAATTCTTTTCCTCAGTTTTAAATTTTTGGCATGCATCGCATGCCCTGAGGCGACACTCCTGGTATTCCTGCTCTTCAAGATCTTCAATTTCATTATTCTTGATATCCTTGATCCATCTGCTTTATTTTGATTAATTATTGTTATAAGTGACAGAAGTAATTCTCAAAGTTTCCTAGTTTAATTCAATCCATATCAGCAAGTTCTTAAATTATTTTTATTATTTAACGTAATTTCTTTAGGAGGGAATGTTCTTTAAAAATAATATATTTTTGTGTGATGTCTTTACTGCAAAAATTCCCATAAATATGCTATTGTGTTTTAATTAGTTAAAGCCAAAAGCTGGATAGCTTTGCATGAAAAATTTGCTGAAGTTTGCTAAGTATTTTTAAGGAAACTTAATACCAAATGTTGTTTTGCCAACAAGGAAATGCTAATTGCCAAAAGAGTGATTTTTGTAGATGCTTTCTAAATTTGTTTATAATCTTGGATTAAGGTAACTGGCATGAAGAAATGACTTAGTCAGTAAATTCATTCTTATTTATCAAAGGAAATGTTAGTATGATTCATTAAATGATTAAATAAAACACAAGACTAAGCTATTTTTTTAATGTTTTAATAAAGCAATTTTCTTTTTTTCTTATGAGTTAAGATTGGTAAATGACTTCCATCTTGTAGTTCGTAAGCTCCTGTATTTGTGTGGAAATCAGCTTCTGAATGGGGAGAAAAGTGCATCGCTGGTCAAGCAGTTAGTTTCCCTTCACCTTGTAGAATTGATGGGCTAACTGCGTGGGTATTTCCATGTTCCACTCCATCTGTAGGATGCGTGCTAATTTGCTTCAGAAAACCATCCTGAGTTTGGTAGTTTTTATGAACTTTTCTTGAATGAATATTTTAACTTGCTATTTACCATCTGTTCAGAGAATTTGAAAATTTATATACCAAAGTTACAAAACCTTATTGCATAACATATTTATGTTTATCCAAGGTTATTGAACTGAAGTCTTTTTGGACAACTCAAGGTTGGGCTCATTTTCATGAAGAAATTAAATTTTTTTTCACGCATCATTTCTGATTGTAATGTTTTGTAAAAAAGTTCTTTTAATGTAGTGTAAAAAAATAACATGACTTTTTATCCTCCCCCAAAAAAAAGTTTCTTTTTCCTTCATTAACTTTTAAATGGTTAGCAAGTACTGAAGATTTCCAAAGTAATTGGCACAAACTAAACTTTATTTCACTGCTCTGGTTTGCTAAATAATTCATGCGGAACATGGACTGTATTTCCTTCAGCTTTATTTTGTCACATTAGTTCTAAATATGAAAAAATACCCCAACATAGCAAGCCATTCTACATGGCTGTCACAAAACAAAAATTCTATCCACCACCAGACTTGTTGCCAGATGTACAAATGTAGAAAACAGTAAAACTTACATGAACATCTTAGCCCCATTGATATCCCAAGCACTTCAATAACTGGTGACTTTTGTAACTTAATAATGAATCAATCTTATTCTATAATGAAAATACTGTTAATAAAACTAATACAAAAACATTAGGTGTCACGCAATTCACAGTTTTTAGTCTGTATTGGAAGAGGACTCAATTTCACAATAGGTTCTTCTATGACACCAGGACCAGTTTTAATGCTAACAACTTTGACTCTGTGGACTGAGGCTGGATGAACAGCGATTATTCTCCCTTCCATTTAAGAGGTGGAAGACTGTCTTCTTTGATGAGAACCAAATAATTGACTTCTGAATCCTTTTGATTTTTTTGCCACTTTGGTCTTTGCTAAAGCTGCGACATGTATTCCCGACTCCAACTTTTCCAAAATTGTTGAAAGATGAACTGTCTACATGCCATCTGTCAAGATGATTCAAGAAACTGTGACTTAGATCTTGCTCAGGTATAGCAGTTAAAGACATTTCTACTAGGAAATGACCAGATGTTAACGCAGTTGAATTGTTTGGATCAGACAATATTGAACACAGCAGCTTGGGGTTGAGACAAGCCTCAACTTGCATTGTCAAAGTTTGAAATTCAGGATATGTCAGCACAGTGTCAGCAACAAAGTCTTGATCTTTTTCATGAACTTTTATTTGTCTCATCATTGAAATATCAGCAAGTATTGCAATATTATGAAGTCTAAATCTTAATGAAATACAAATTAAATCATCTTCTGTTTTGGGGTCTATCGTTAATGTACCATTTAAAGGAACACCCGTGATTGTTTTAGCGCTAGCATCATAGATGACTCTCAGTTTTGTTCTTAAGATAGATCCCTTCAATATGAAGTAATGCGGTATATATTAGTGTTTATTTTGTAATTCTTGATCTGACACTACTTCTACGTATCCCAGTGAAAAATATTCTTTCATCAATTGCATGTACTGGTTGTAAATTTCTCGCACAGATAGCAATCTGTTCTCTAAATATTGAAATCTTCTGTACGCCATTGCATGGGAATCACCTAACATATCTCTATTATGTTTGAATGATAATGCAACTGAATAACAGCCTGTTTATCTCTAAAATGAGAACGTTCAAAATGTTCTTCACAAAGTTTTTCTACATATGTTAAGTTAAAGATGTTACCTGAAGGTTGCATATTTGGAAATGTTTCCAACTGCCAGAAAGAGTTTACTAACTCATCTATATCTGGATTAACATGATTTACATACATTGGCTGAGTTGTATGTGAATCATAATTTGTAGTACCCGAAATTACCCATCCCAACCCTGAGTTAATTGCAAACAGAAGATTTTGGCCACGTTTGAAAATTTCTCCCATCATTAAATGCAGAAATACATTTGCACTCAGTAAAATGTCAATTGGTTGTGACATGTAAAATAATGGATCAGCTAACTTTTAAATTACTGAAGTTAACAAAGATGAATGATGGTAAACGTATATAGGGAATGTCATTTGTCACCATATTTAGTACAGATGCTAATATTGATATGCAAATATGAGTTTTAAAAGTAGAAGTGAATAAGGCTTCCCCATTAGTCGCAGTATTAAATTTTCCTAGGCAAGACACAGAAATGGAATTATCTTTCACTCATAATCTGAATTTCTTCACATAGTCTCTTGAAATAAAAGACCTCTGAGGTCCAGTATCACTTAAACATCTACATTTGACAAATTATTGCTCAGAACTTTGAACTTTTATCAATGCGGTACATAACAAAATGTGACTAGTTTGATTACTTTTTGCATCTGAGTCATAATGAGAGGCGCAAATTGTAGATGAAACATCCTTAGCATTCATTGGCTCATTTCTTTTAGGGATAAATTGTGTATGTGGAGATAAACTGTTTAACTGAGATTTGTTATTTGAATTATTTACAATATGGAAAGTACTGTGTTGGTTATTAAAGTAATGTTAACATATTTAAACTTTTTCAGTTTTTGAGCAAGTGCATATTAAATAAACAATTAAAACAGGTTCAAATTTTAAAATTTCAAGCATTTACCTAACTAGGGGTTTGCAATGTGGCACCCACCAACCTATCACAATGAGCTCGAACTAAATGATTCTGCTTTGTCTGCAATTTTGCAGTTTTGGGTTTATGTTTGTATGCTACTAAAATTATATATTTTTACATCCATGCATCAAACAGCCACTTTGTTGCGTCACCACTTCTCAAAATGTTTCATTGTAAGGCATAGCCGACTAAAATCGGACCGACCCAACAGCAAGGCGTGTTCTGACATGGTTGATGCATTTAACTGTTACCTCTCTGACACAGTCACCAGTATGGGCAGAAAGATTTAGTAGGTGCAAAGCAAGACATCTGTCAACTTTATCTGTCTGTCTGTGACAATTTTAATTAATTTGTAAACTTACTTCAAATTTCTGTCTTTTAGACGGGCAGTGAAATCAATAATTAAAAGATATGTAGTGTATGTCTGCTCTATAGATTCTTTCTTGTTAGATTCGTTTACATCCTCTCTAATCATTCAGATGTTTTCTTAACAGAGATTTGCTTACAAACTGATGACTTGTAGCAACCCCTGATGAAGAAAGCTAAGAGAGCACCCACTTATAATTTTTATGAAGAATGAAAACACCAGTTTTGCTTTATAAATTATAAAGGTATATGCTGATTATGCAACAAAAGTGTAGCAATTTCATAACTGGGGCATTTCTGGTTACACCCAAGAGATGGCACCAACTATCAGGGAGACAGTCGGTAGAGGTAAGCGAACAAACAAGTCCAGGGCAGACCAGTTCTAGCCGTGGTGTCATGGATGTTGTGCGTAATGACACTTGCCACAGTCCCAAGTTCATGTAAAGTAAACGTGTCCTTTTTTGTTAATTGTAATGTAAGGCTTAAATGTAAATTTTGCTGTGATAACAGTCTTTGTTTAATAATTTCGTAGTCTTAGCATTTTCACCAAAAAACTGGTGACCTTAGCAAACAGACTGTTGACTGTGGAGTTTCACCAATGTCAACCCGTGTGCATTTTCACCATTTCGAAGAAGTGTGGGGAATTTTCAAAAAGCATAGACATTAAATCCATCTTACTCAGTTATTTCCTGGAATTCCAATATATTTATTGTGTTTTCAAGTCATGCACATCATCATATGGAGCCTTCTTAAGAGTGCTAGAGTAATTTAACTGTTTAGAGGAATTCACCATCACTGACACCATCATTCACCTCTTCAGCGTTTGTGATCAATGTGCTGGAGCAATGATTTTCGAGACAGGTGCTACACCTGTGATTTCCAATTAATGTGCTGCAGAAATGATTTTCAGTAAATATGCTTCATATTGAAAAATGATAATGTGGTGAGCATTTTTATGCAATAAAAAGTGATGTGCGGTGAATAATTCACTTCTCTCAAATAGTGCTTTTCAAATAATACAGTGCAACTCGAGAAAATATTTGTGCGTATTATTGTCAACAAATTCTCATTTATGTGTATAGTTGCCGACAAAGTATTATCGTTTTTCTTCATCATGTTAAATTATTAATAGTGTATCTTTATGCTCGAATATTTGTGCAGGTAAGTGGTTATTAAAGAAAAATTCTTATAATATACCTGACATGATGCAACTAGACTCAAATAACACATGTTGCGGCGATGCTGCCACTATTCTGGGAGAATAACCTGTCATTGTGGGTTGCACGGATTGAATCACTGTTTTCTATCACTCGCATTAGCAAAAACTCCACAAAATCCAACCATCATATTTTGAATTCAGAGCATGACTTGATCTTTAAACCTCACTGATAGTGATAAATATTCCAAATTAAAAGTGCAGCTCATAAAAATACATTCAGAAAGTGAAGCCTCAAAAATACGTACCTTACTACAAGGACTTGAACTTGCTGACCAGTGACTCTCATACGTGCACACATGGATGTGTGATCTGGCAGGAAACCATTTCAGCAATGACTTGCTGAAATCGCTATGGCTTTAATGCCTTCCTAGTAGCACTCTGATCATTCTTACTGCCTCCACTAAAACCTAACTCACTTGGCAGCAATGGCCAACAAAATTAGCGAGCTGGTTGCTCCAGCATGTGTCAACTCTGCTAACGCAGCTTCTTTGAGTCCGTCACTGGAACAATAAATGGCTGATTGGACAAAAAAAAAGCATCTGAACTCTCGAGAAGTCTGCATGCTTCACACCGATACCATCAACGAAATCAGGGTCAATGCAAGAAATTGCGCTCTAGAAGTCGAACTCATCACACTGCTCAAACACAATACAAAGAGCCTGCAAATGGGATGTGAATTTTGGTGCTCAAGCATGAAAGTGTGCTGCTCCATGTACTTTTGAAAAACAGGGAAGCTACGTGGGAAGCCTACTGCTGGTCAACAGAATGTCCGCCATATTGATAGAATTCTACTGGCTGACCATTGAACTAAATTGTGTTTCCTGGTAGAGATGGGAGCAGACATATCGGTGCTCTCCAGAAGTAATGCAAGCGCTAACAACCTTAATAAACTTGTACTATATGCAACTACTGGTACTCGAATTGCTAATTGTTGTACCAAAACTATTACTACTTGATTTGAACTTGCACCGAGCTTTCGATTGGCCTTTTCTCATTGCAGATGTCACACAACCAGTCATTGATGTTCCATTCTTGACCCATTTCCACCTCTTAGCTAATGTCATGAATAATTGCTTAATTGATACCACAACAAAGGGTCAAGTCTTTTGCATATCAAGTGTACCTATGAGTGTAACTGTGTTTCGGTTGATACACAGTTTCATCAGTTATTAGCAAAATTCCCCAGCATTTTAAATCCATCGCAACTTTCTCAACATACTGAGCATCCTGAAGTGTTTCATCATATTGAAACACATAGCTTACCTGAATTCTCCAAAGACACTAAAAGCTGCTCGCAATCTGAAATTTGAATAGTATGAATGATGTGTTAAGCTTCACCTTTCAATGAAGCCATCAATATTGCAATATTTGAGCATTAGATAAATTTGTTATTTCTTTCCCATTCACTGAACAGATCCTTGAAATCTATCCATTCTGTAATATTACCTCCAAAGGTCAGTAATGTTACATTATGTAATTTAATATTGTCAAGAACCTGTTCTGAAATTACACTATCAGATTTAATTTTACTTTAATTTTGTAATATTTTTTTCACTTTTAAATTTCCATAGATGAATTTTATCTGCATACTCCTGAACATTATCTATTTCGTTTTCTAATTCTTAAGTGCCTGTAATTAAACCTTCAATTTCGAAGTCAAGCATTTTGAACTCAGTTTCTTTTTGTATCAATAATTGCATGCATGTGCTTGATTGTTTCTTTGTTTCCTTTTTTTAATGTATACTGTTGTTTTAATTATTGATTTGCAGACTTTGATGAAGATGGTTTAATATCTGATGAAGATATTAAAGAACTGCTCAAACGCCTCTCGGGTGATAAACTGCGTCATCAGGAGATTGATCAGTTATACCAGCAAGTAATGACTATATTACATCATTTAAGATGTTCGTGTTTTACCAATGCTATGAAAATAATATGCATTTTTTATCTGCTCTGGAAAAATATTCCTATTTTTTCATTAATGCAGCCATTATTAATAATATATCTGTTTATTCTATCACAAAACACATAACAGCTTAAGAAAAAAAAATTTTTATATTGCAGGGGAAAAAAAGGCTCCTTTAAAAGTATTTAATGCTTTCTATTATCACATGATAATTTCATGTCTTTAAAATATACCTCTTGCAAAATGTTCCAAACAAAATTTCAGAATACAAGCAGGTTTTCTTTTGATTTTTAGTTTTTAAATTTCCAATAAAATATTGCATTTTTAATTTTTAATTAAATTTAGATTTTGTAAATGTTTTAATGAGCTTTAATAGTCTTTATTATATGATTCAAGCATAATTTCATAAAACAATATCAATTTTATTTTCCATACATGGCATGCTATTTTATAATATTATAATATGGTTTGCAATAATTCAGATATCTTTGTTTAAACTCTTATTGAAATATATTAAATGAACTCAAGATTTACAATGATATTAAAAGTATTCACTGTTGTGACAACAAGTCAGCTTTTTATTTTTGTTAAAAATTTTGAAAAATGCAAATGAAAGCACAATTAAGCCTAAATTTGTTTACTACAACATCACGGATGAAGGCAAAATTATGCCGAAGTTCATAGACAAAATTTTATGAACTTTCTATGTGAGTCAGAAGGAAAATAATTTGCCTCAGTGATTAAAGTATATATTTCACATTAATATGTTCATGCATCTGTGGTGCTGAATATTGGTGATCGTAGTATGCAAAGCTCAAACACTCGTTTAATACGTTTTAAGATTTGGTTGTTTATGTGTAATTTCTTTCATGTGCTTTGAAAAGAAGATAATTGTTGCTTTGCCATATTCTATTGCTTGCTTCTGGCTGTACAAACAGTTTGTTAAGTAATGTATGTAAAAGATTAAATGTTGAAAATCACTGTTTTTCTTCAGTGAAAAAAAATTTCATTGTGGTATATGTTCTAATAAAGTATATTTGGATATTACCTTCAGTAATATCCAAAAACAGCAACCACAGTCCTATCATATAATGTTATGACAGCTTCAGCATGCTGAGGTCCCATGGCTAAATACAAAATATTCTCTGCGAGTGAAAACCACTACGAATTGTGCTGTGTAATGTATCAGATGCAGGTGCTGTAGTTTTGTTATGCTTAGGAAAGAGAGAGGACACAAGCATTGCGTACACATTTTTCTTGCACAGCTGTGCTATTCAAAATGTTGCCCTCCTAGCATGCAATAAATGAAGATTATTTGCAGCAGAATTACCAGGACTGATGCCATATACATGCTGCAGTATACTCTTTAAGAGTTTTCAAGGTGATCAAGACGATTATTACGAATCTAGTATTTTTAAAATACTTGCATCCAGAAATTATGGATATCAGAACAGATGAATGCCAGAGTGAAACTATAAAAATGACTGAATTCATTCAGATGTACTTCTGCTGTAATGTTTAATCAAATTGTTTATGATAGTGCCCTTTCAGAAATTAGTTTTAGAATTATACCTTTCAAAAGTAAATGAGCGAACGAAAATTGCTGAATCACAATTGATGCAGGAAATCCACTAAAGCTATTCATTTTGTTAAAACGTAAAGAATTTTGATTTTAAGTATGTTCTTCACAACCCATACTTGCTAACAGTGAATTTTTGCCTCTCAACTTCACCCAGCAATATGAATTAAAGTAAATATTAAATGGCTTTTACAAGGGTGCAGTTTGAGGTATTTAGCTAGCTTGAAAGAGGAGACATATAGAATCTTGTAAACAATTTTCAGATAACTGTGTATAGCATACCTCTGTGTCTGAAACTAGCACATGCATTATGATAACTAATACTATAGTTTCATCAAAATTGCAGTAGCTGTTTCATTCAGTCATTATATGAGACATTGGCAAACCTGTGTTATACTTGTAGTGATCTCATTTCTTAGCAACAAGTGATCATGATCAGTGATTAGCTGCAAAATATATGATCTTAGTGGCATTTGTTCGAGTGATGAAATTCATATCAATGGAGTGTATAAAATGACAATTATTTTATGCAGCGTATTAAAAATTCAAATCATTATTCATGTTTCTTTTGGCAACTAAATATATTATAAAACTGCTAATAAAGCATCTGTTGGCCAAGTGATGTCCTCACTTTTGCATCTGAATATGCCTCTATGCTTAAATCTTCAGGTGTTCAAAGCTCAGTTCTGTATTCTCATATTAAACAATTTTAAGATATCAGCTACAGTTAGCCATTGTTGATAGTTGTGCATATAAGAAAATTGAAATTTTATCTCTACAGAAAAACTAGTATCATGTTGTCTTCAATCAGCTAAAAATGAATGACATCCTGTAAAGGATCAGTATGGAAATTTAATCAGTTATCTGTGATTTTACTTTTACATTAGAATAAAATTCACTTCCAGCTTTTGAGGGTATTTGTACATGACTTCGAGGAAATGCCTGTAAACATTTAGTCAAGTATATTAATGAGCATTTTTTGTGCAAATAATAAATTCCATTGATAAAATCAAAATTCATGCCTAAGAAATACTTAACTTCCCCTAAATTCTTAACATTAAAACTTCTTCAATTGCATTACAGCCTATCACAAACCAAGGCCATCTGAATAAGCTTCCTCTAACAGATCTCATTAGTCTCTACAGTCTGCCAACAATTAATTTTTAAAGTCCTCAGATCTGCGTCCACAGTCAATCCATCTTGTGCAAGGTCTTCCTCTTTTCCTGGTATCACCTTTTTTAACAGGGTTCAAGTTGTCGCATCTAAAAATGTCTCCAAGCCATCTGATACAGTAAGATTCGGTAACTTGGACAGTATTAGGTTGTTTGTATCTTCTATATATTTCATAGTTAAACAAAATTCTCCAACTATTATTTTCTCTAAATAGGCCACATTTTTCTTTTAAAGATCAGAAGGCTTTCTTCATCAGTTTTTGTTAATGACCAGCACTCACTACCATACAATGTAATAAGTCTGATAAGAGCTGTATAAAGATTTATTTTGTCTTGAAGTTTAATAATTTAGACACTAGCAAGTTTCTTAAACTGTGATAACATCTATTAGCTCTAAATAATCTATTGTCAATTTCAAGTTTAATATTCTTATCATTAGAGATGATAGTACGGAGATATGTAAACTGAGAAACGCCCTCGAAAGTATAAAAATTTAATTGCAATGGGAGGGGATTAGATACTGTAATAGTTACTGCTATAAATTTCGTTTTACACTCATTAATGCTTAGTCCAATGTCTCTGGCTGCTGACATCAAAACTACCATTTAATAATTTAACAGTTTTATCTATTGCACTTTTGTTCTGACCTAATAAAAATAAATTCTCAACATAAATAAACAAGAAATAGTTTCAAATGAATAAACACAATTATCCCAATTTTGCTTTTAAAATCAAATTTTATTTAACATTTCATCACATTCATGATTCCATTTATGAGTACTGCAATTTTATCTGTAAATATAGTTTTGCAGTAGATAGACTTAATTGTCACCCTCTGTTAGCAACCATGTTGTCTCATGTACCTTGTCTTGGTAAGATTCTCATATAAATATGCTGCTGTTATGGCTTAACTGAATATGAGTCCGGTTTAACATGATATCAAACATGATACAGAAAAATAAAATAACAGAGAGAGAACATAGCATAGTTATATCTTCTTAACATTTGTTTGAATCCATGTGCTACAAGTCTGACTGTTAAACATTTTAGGATTATTGTTTTAATTTTCTTTTACCATGTAGAGCCATCTGCAGTCTAAAATATTTTTTCAATTGGAGATAAGTAATTTTCATGCTTAACGATTGATTATTCACTGCTTTCATAGTAGCATTCCATTTTTGTTATCGGATGACTTAAATATATTAGTGAAAAAAATTTGATATTTATGAATTTTAAATTTCGTCCTAACATGCACCAATATCTAAAAATTGTGAGCTAAACTATACTAGAATTACCTCTGATTTTTTGGGTTCTTTTTGGATAGTCTTCAGCTGAAAGGAAAACTTTTCTTGCTACAGTGAATACTTTTTACCTTGATTTTAGGATCTTATCCTAGATTTTCCTGAACCTTCATAATAAAATTCATAAATTTACAAAATTTTCTTTCATAGTCTTCTTACTCTTCTCATGCAACAGCTGAATTTTCTAAACTCACAGTTTTACCTTTTGTTTCTTTAACTCTCCAAATGTTATGAATGTAAAATTCCACGCTCGGTGAGGGCTTTTCATTTTGCTATTAATAGAAAATTCTTTGAGCTCTTGATGGATCCAAATTTGTTTCAAACAATTTTTTTCTGCCGCAGATTTTCCTTGGAACATATTATTTCATTTAGAGCATATTATTCTATACTCTTGTTCCCCTGGTGCTTAATTAGTTGTGGGAAAATAGCCATTGTTACAGAAGGGGGTTACATTGTGAGGGTCATAAATAATAATCTAAAATAGAGCTGTATCATTTGCTAACTTTAGGACACTTTTCATAGACTAGTGCATACCGAAAGGCTTTCAGCCACCATCTATGTATGTGAAATATCTGTTTATGAATCAAGAGTATCTACTGCAAAAGAAAATAATTTGCACGAAAAACTTGAATAGAAATTTTAAAAATTAGTGTCAGCTAATTTGCAAATAATTTCTTCTCAGCTTGTGATAAATCCTTAAAAAAAATCTTACAGTAGTTACAGAAATATGGAAGTTTAAACAATTTTTCTTTTAAGCTTTGATCATTAATTTAAAGTAATGTAGTTTATAAACTAATGTAACAGTTCAAAAATATGATTACTTCAATATACATATTTAATAAATTGTTCTAAAATGTAAAATATATTTTTGAAAGAGTTCAGATATGGTAATTCCGTTTTAAATGAGCATATCATTTGTAATTTTTTTTTACTGAAAATCCTTGAGTTGCATGAATTTATAAGGTCTGGGTATTTATGCATTAAAATATAAGAAGATCCATTCCTTAAATAGAAAATTTATTTTACTTTCCTGAACTGTTTGTCTAAAAAACTATTATGAAAATGTCTTCCTCCAATATGACAATAATTTGCAAGTATTATCATAAGTGATTCAATCGTTTTTTGGAGTGAATAATAAAATTAAATATTGAATGTACATGAAATCATATGAATGTATTTTTTAGCTCAAGAAAAACACATTTTCCTGGAAGTATTATCTGATAGAAAGTGACTGAATCAATTTTGATTATGAGTATTTTAGTGTCATGTAGATAGAGCTGCACATTTCCAATCTTTGAAAGGATTGCAGTGTGAAATTCCCAGAAGCTAAGAGTAAATATTTGTGAAAAATATCGTTATTGGACAAAGTTTTATCAGAAAAAAATGGCTTTAGATAAACTGATCACAGTCACTACGTGAAGGTCAAGAAACTTTTGGTCTGGGTGAACAAAAATCTTTCAAGAAAGGAAATGAGAATTTCTGATTCATAGTATGGATCAAGTTTTGAAATGAGTGACATAATTAAAAGCTGAGACAAAGGTAAATAGGCAAATTTGGCTCTCATTGAGGATTTTCTAAGAAAAAACAATCTGCTGTTTGCAACTGAGGAATGACAAGCTAAGTTAAATAGGTTATAGTAATCATCTATTCTTAAATTCATTAGTTAATACTTCTGCTTGGGTTTTCACTGAACAGAGCAAAGTCTTAAATATATATATGTATTTCTAGAAATCAGTTCTCACATCTGATAAACATTTTATGTGTAATTTTTTATGAAGCCTTCATTCATATCTACTAAAATAATTGCATTCACGGTTTTTCTCTCTTAATCTATGTTTGGCTTTAAATATTACTTTCTGAATGAATAATAATACATGTTTTAATGGGCATAAATGTTAATCCATGCTTATCATTCTGAGTTGTATTTCAAATTATGTTAACCTCGTAATTAATGCTCTTGTAATAGATACTGTTGATTTATTTGGCTATGCAAAGGGTTATCTGCTTTAGAAGAGTGAAGCTTTCATAGAGGACTCATGTCTACAGTACACAAGGGAAGTCCATCATAATTGATGCAAATATAATAATATTTGTATTTGTCACCATCAGTATCAATTGTACAAAACAGTATTATAAGTTTCAGAGCAAAAGTATATTACTTGAGAAAGAAACCAGTTTTGCTCAAAAAAAAGTTGATAAAAATAAGTAACGTTAGTAAGTCCACACAATGACACTTTTTGATCGCAGGACACATTAATACAATTGTATGGAAGAAATTTCTTGTTATCGCTATGAGAAACTATATCAATGAATAATATATTTTTCACAGTGCAGTTAGAAAAACAAATTCATACTCGTCTGATGGAAATTTACTGAGAAATATTTTTAATCAAAATTTTGCAGGTTTGTTTTCAAATGTTATGCATTCAAGCACAAACTGCACTGAAGGTACATTTTTTAAGTTTTGTACTCCAGTTTTCAATACAGAGCTTCATAAATATGAGCCAATTGAATCTTCAGCAACTGTTTCATCATCATTATTTCAGACTATTATGGCAGTCTGACTATCCATGTAAGCTGCTTTTGCTTGATAGCATGTGTGAGCCACTGTTTGAAGCACAACCGTCTTATATGTCTTCGTTCTCTTTAGGGTTCATCCGCTGGTTGAAGAACACAGCATGACTGATATTTATAGCCAAACAATAAAGAAATTTGAAATTCCACTTTGAGAGCAAGCAGAAGTCCAGCTGATTCATGATTTACAGTATTTTTACGAAAGAAAACTAACGAGAGCATGTACAGAAAACTTCCTTAAACATAAACAAAAATAAGTAGATATATTCTATACATGGACTGGTCTAAAGGAGTTAATCACATTGGAGCATCTTATATGATTCACAATCACAGAGAAGGCATCTGTTTCCATGGTATGTGCTCATTCCTGACCTCTGAATTGTCTACTTTATATTGTGCTCTTTTCTTCATTTCTAAACTATGCCATAGGAAGTTTATAATTTTTTTCTACACTTCTGTCATCAATCAGAATATCATCAATAAATGGCAGCTATTCTGAGTTGTTCAATTTCATAACGATTTGAGAAATATAAACCCTAGAATGGTAAATGGTGAAGCAAATCGAAGGTGGAAGGAATGAGTCTTTGACTCGCCTTAGAATTAGCCACTCTTATTTTACACATAATTACTCCCTAAAAGCCAAAAGGGAACCCATTTGCTGAAGCTGTAGCGCTCCTCTATCAGTGCATCCTATTTTAATAGAATGCTTACATTTCAAGAGTCTTCATTAAAAATATCTTAATAACTCTGACTTACTTACTGACTGTTTAATCTAAAAAGAGGTTATAAGCAATTCAGTTTAAAAGCAAAAAGGAGAAACAGGCTGTGCATTGGAAATTAGAGGAATGAAGATAATCAAAAAGAATGAAATCATGAAGCAATGTGCATGGCCATTCCTGATATTACATATTTTTAATGAACATGACTTCTTTTCTGCACTGTTCATAAGTCATAATCCCCCTCTCACCATATTGAACTATTATCTGTTTTTGTTTGTATGCTGCTGTCATTCCACTCTGAAACAGCATGGAGTTAAGAAGAAATTGTACTAACAACTAAATATGGGAAGTGAGTCAGAAACTGAAAATTTTTTCAAGTCGTCTGATGAATCAGTTTCATTTGAAAGTAAAACAGACAGTTCTATTGCAAATGTATGAGACCTGGTGTGCCATTAATATTGTTGCACAAAACCCTGTGCCACCAAAAATGTCCTTCACTGTCCGTCCAAGACAGTTGATCCATGTGTCCATCCAGTTGAATGATCCATGTGCCTCTATGGTATATTCTTATGTATATTTTGACGATAACATAATTACTTCTATAGTGGATACAGCAAATAAATATGACCCTTAGTTTTTGATGAAGCTGAGCTAACACCTCCATCACAGGCTCTCAAATGGAATGAAATAAATGGAAACGAAATTAAAAATATTTTTTGCATTTTTGTTGCTGCAAGGAATCATTCAGAAACCAATAGAAAAGTAATTTTGGTCACAGAATCCAATTATGAGTACCCATATGTGGGAAAAGTAATGCTTGAACAAAGATTTGATTTATTAATGAAATCTTGTATTTCGTGAATAATGAAAATTGCATAAATAATAAATGGCTAAATAATCAAATTGCATTATCAAAAGTATAAATCATCCTGATAAATTTATTGAAAGTGCTCTATGCTTTTATTTTTCATGATTTGAATTTTTCAAAGAGAATTATTTAATTTCTTGTTCCCATTCAAAAATATAAACTGTTTTGCACCTTTTAGTTCATTAATATGTTTATAAATTTATTTTTTTAAAAAAAAGCTTATTTTATAAAAGCTTTTTTCCCTCACCAAGATGTTTGACATTGTTTATTCAAATGTACATTATATGTTATGGAAAGAATGCAAATTACAACTTGATGATCTTATAATTATGAATAAACCCAATGGAGATCTGCCCTGTTTGTTACATATTGTATTTTAAAAACAAAAGTTAAGGAAATATTACAAGTTGTGACTAAATGCGAATGATGAAAATTTGTAGGATGACAAAGAAAGCATCGAAATTTAATTTTCTGCTTAATGCATACCCTGCTCATGTTGCATCTTTGGTGACATTTAACAAATAAATAAATAAATTACAAAATCTGTATTGCTATATTTGATCGAAATTTTTATGGACTAACACATCACAGCTCAATATATGTTGAGGAAAGCTTTTCAGACTGTATTAAATAAGAGGGGCTCCTCAAATCACCCAATATATTTTTATCTTTCTTCCCTCAAAAACAATGAAATTGGAATTATGACTCTTGAAAGAATGCTACACTGAGCATAAACATAACCATGAGTCGCATAACCCTACTTTGAGGAAATGGAAAATGGGTAGAGAAGAAGGATTGCAGAAATAATATGGTTACAGCAGTGGCTTAAACAAAGTACTGTTATTAAAATAAGAATCAGTGTATTGAAGATCAATTTTTATTAAATTGGTCACTGGATTAATTTTTTGTTTCAGGTTTTAGAATTATGAATACCATCATACACATCTTTTCTGAGGGAGAAGTGCTGACTGTTGACTAAAATTCATTGTTTGATAATACATAGACCTGACTCTTTCTCACTTCAACTCACCTATCTTTTATGCATTGAAAGCTCCATGAACAACACAAACTTTCTAGCAGCTGAGATGTTAACCTGCAGATTATGCTTTTGGCCATCTGAGTATAAAATATTTTAGCTTTTCTCTGGGTTACCTGCTTTTTTATTGCATATTTATTAAATTTGTCACAAATCGAGCAAATTTAGTGAATTACGTGATACCTGGCTTGTAATGCTTCATAAATTACCTCAGATGGGTTCTAGAAAGGTATAAAAGTAGGACAGGTCTTTTTTCTCAATATCCAAACTCAGCCTATTGCAGTAGGTTATAAAAGAGCGACTGTTGATTATACTATACTGATTTTTTCCGTTTCATTTTCTTTCTTTGTAATTTTGTCATTTTGAATATTTAGCTATACACTATTTAATCTTCATGCAAATTTTTCTTTATCTTCTTTCATGGTGTTGCAATTCCTGTCAATGCTGTATATTAATTTAATAAATAATGCCTTGAATGACTGGAATTTAGGAAACTTGGCAATGTGAAGTGATCGATGTTTTTCTCAGAACCCTTGTAACATCCTTTTGAAATTTTTTTTAGATATAATCAGTACAAAGTTTTATATACAAGTAAATTTATTTAGCTTTAAACAGGTCTTGATTATTTGACGATATTACAGCTGGTTGCAGTGATTGTGGGATATTAAAAGGCCCACTAGTCAAATGAAGAATTGATGCTTAAATTCTACGCAGTTGAATAGAATTACCCTCAATCTGTGCAGTTTGCAATTTTAACTGAATCATTCTTGTAATTCTGTGCAGTTTAGAAAATCATCTCAAATTGTGATGTTGTTCTACATAAATTGAAGAAAAGAAAATAATCCTGATTTTCACGTCATGGGAATCAAACTGATTCCAGTTTTCTTCATGAAAAATCATCATCATTTTGATGTTGGAACCATACCAATTCCAGTTTTCTTGCTGGGTTATTGTCTAAGTGATATATTTTAGTGAACCGCCACAGTTCCGTTTGTCAAGTTTTCTTCATAAAAATCATCCTGATTTTGATGTTGTTGGAATCATATACCGATTCCAGTTTTCTTTGCATAGTTATCATCTAAGTGATATATTTTAGAGTATTGCTATGGTTCTTTCAGTAAGTTTTCTGTGTCCCTTCTTTGATGTTAAATTTCCCATATTGTGAAGGAAAAGAAACCAAAATTGTACATGAAGTTCATCAGATAAATACTGATTTTGTCGAAATCTTTTCATTTTGATGATTGTTTAGAAGCAGTGACACAGTATCACATGATTCTTCATCTAACAAAGACATCAAACTGGGTAAGTACCTTGATTTTTACATTAAGGCAGTGACATATCCTAAGTAGTTAATTTTGTTACAAGTTGATATATTGTCTTGCTTTCTATTTTAATTTGCACATTATGCATGTTAAGATTAGTTAAGAGTTACTATCATACGGATAACAAATTACGTAATGTTGAAATGTTGTTGAAATAATAGGGTAGAAATTCAATAGTATAGAAAAACTGAGCTTTTTTTTTAATTTTTTTTTATTATTTATTACTGTTGTGGAATTATTCAGTGTTTATGCTTTATCACTTTTGAGTGAAGATCCAACAACGACTATGTTTGGTACTAATTTATATTGATTTTAATATTATTTAGCAATATCAGAATCATTGACACCTTTTTTTATATTGTTTTTTAGTGTATTAGAAAACATGTCACTGTTGCAATTGTGAAAGTGAGATTTACTAAATTAATTACAGTTGAAATTTGCTTAATATGATTGTTACATGATGGTGAACTTATTGTGTACTAATTGTTATTGAAATTGCGATTCAATTAGTTACTATCTATTTTTATTACTATATATTTGTCTGAAAACTCACTAAAAAACAGTTCTTTAATGCTGTAAATATACACATACGATGTGTTGAATTTTAATAATATTAAGGACAATTTCAAGTGTTTCAAAAATTGTAGAACTGAGTATGCCGAATTCTTCTGGTATTAAGAATCAGATCTTGTTACTGATTGCTGATGTTTGTAAAATATTGTGCATTAATGGTTGTTACTGTTAATGATAACCTTGTAGCATTGTATTTTTTATTAGTGTGTGATACTTCTAAGTACAGAAGTTGATTGTCACACAAACGCTGTGGTTAAAATGGCATTCTTAGGTAAAGGGGAAAAGATTGACATATACAGCCTGCAGTAGAATTGGAGAAGGAGGCTCCAATGAGTCTGTAGCTGTGGAGCTAAAATTTCTGATTCAAAAGACAAAGTTTGTTAGGAGTGTTTTCGTAGGAATAATAAATGATAGGCTGGAGGAGGAGACACTTAGAAAACAAGAAAGAGAGGATTTCTGAGGTAGGGGGATAAGACAATATAATTAGGATTGAAGCAATGGGCAGGTCATCGCCCTATGGTATTAGAAAATTTAGGGTTAAGTAATAAGCAGTTTCACTGAAATATCAAACATTATTCAAAAATTCGATTTGAATAGTGATATTTAGGAGACTGACTGAGTAGCTTATTTATTAGCCCTATTGCCCATGCAAACCGTGCAGCTTATAGCTAAAGAACCTGAAGAAAAAGCCCATGACTACATGCACATAAAGACTTTACTCTTAAAAAGATTCAAATGGAATCCCAAAAGATTATGTCCTAAATTTATTCAGCACCAACAAAAATTAGCTGAAACAGGGAGGGATTTATGATTTGCTCTGAGGAATTATTTAGAGGAATGATTGAGTGGTCTGGAGATAAATGATTTCAAGAAACTAGAGGATTTGATGGTTGCTGATCAAATGAAGTGTTGGGTCGGAAGCGAGTAAGGAGCATATCTTGGATGACTGGGTAAAGGTTACTTCGGCAGCCAAGTTGGCAGATATGCTGGATGATTACAAAGGTGGCAGAGAAGTTCTAAAGAAATCAACCTACTTGAGTTATTAAGATTGAGGGAAGAATGAGAAAAACTTAAATGCTTGTGGTAAAGAGGAAAAAAAGAATGAAGAGGACGAAAAAACCCTGCTCGAGCCTAGCAAACATGGACTAGTCATGAGAAGGCATTTAAGGAATGGAGACCTTTTAAGTGTTTTGAATGCATTTCAAAGAAACACTTTAAGCTAAAATTCCAAAACTTGTAAAAGAAAAGGCATCTGTGGTAAACCATATGTATCATTATGAAACCACAGTGGAATTGTCTCCATTTATCTTGGAAGTGCAAACAAACATTTGTCCCATCAAAATGCTGTGCGATACGAGAGTAACCATTGATTTAGTGAGGCATAATTATATCGGCTCAGAAATGTTACAGAAAAAAATGTATGTATAAGGAGCGCTTTGGGTGTGGAAGCAAATGCAATAGCACGCATACAATTGGAAATCAAATATATTAGTATCATTTAAACCAAAGCTGCAATAATTAGAAAAGATTAAATCGAGGTATATGTAACCTATGAAACCAAACCTTAGGAAGTATTAGGAGTACAGTGGTAAAAAATTGTAACTGCAGCAAAAGTGCAGATAATGTGTATAGAAGAAGCTGAAATCCTTATGAAAGGGATCGGATCAAGTTTCGAGGGAATGCGCTTCTAAAGAGGAGGATGCAGCTGGATCCCTTCGTTTCTTGAATTTGTGCTTGGGAGCAAAACTGGAAAAGAGGGAAGAGAATTACCCTTCATAAAATGTAAAGAGGGAAATGAAAATATCTTTAAGAGTGATGGAAAATTAAGTACTAAAGAAATTCCTTATGGCAGATAGAGGCAAGATTTCAAGATGTTTATAAGCTCAAAAATTTGGATTATTCAGAGATCTTTTTTGCGAGTCCATTGAAATCAGTATTAAATGAAGCTGTGGGTGATAGCGTAAAGGGTAACAATGGAGTAATTGAATCAAATCCAGTATCGTTGAGTAATAATATTTCCCTGGAAAGTGAGGTAGAAATTAACTTTGGGTATATATGTGAAGGGAGAATGGAGTAGCTTACATTTATTCTAAATATGAAATGGAATTTTTCCCATTGGACTAGGATTTCAAAAACTGAATGGTTTTTGAGAATTTAAACCATATTAACCCTCTGAGTGTTACAGGTTTAGCTCAAATTTCAAACGTTCATCAAAATGTCATGAATAAATGGCATTTTTTTTATTATTAAAAAACGACTCTCTCACTTTGTACCTTGATTGCTTTTCTTTTAATATACATCCAAACCAAAATCGGTTACATTAAAAGCTGGCAGAAATTTTCCAGTGTAATAAAATTACCACCTTTCTATACAGAAATTTCAATATTCAAGCCACCTGTCTGTACGGAATTTTCCATGCTTAACACTGAGAGGATTAAACACTAAAATTATTCTCAGAAATGAAATAGGGTCAAATAAAGCTGTTTTTTAACTTTGCAAGGAATTGAATATTGAATCTGTTCTTGAAACTCAAATGAAGGGTAATCCTAAAAATATTTTTTAACTTGAATGATACACCATATGAAATATTTCTTGAAACTTATATGGAGATACACACTGGAAATATTTTTTAGCATAAACAGGAGTTCAACGTTTAAAGTGTTCTTGAAAATGGGGTGAATTTTGATAATCCAGACATTTTCGTACCTGAAATGAAGTTGAGTGTAAACAATAATTCCACTATGAAACTCCATTCTTTCCTGGATCAGTATTCAGAAGGTTGGTGCTTTCCCAACAGGGATATGGCATTAAGCATTAGATTCATTCTTAGAGATCAAATGAAGTTGCTTGCTCAAGGTGATTTTAAAACTGAATGGAACAACAGAATCAAATTGCTTTTATTAGTGAGCTGAAAAGTTACAGAAACCTTGACGTGGACGCTTGTAATGTATAAAAATTGAAACAGGAGTAAATGGATGCTTCTGATGTATCAAAAATTGAAACGGAAGTAAATACTCAGGATTTTCCTGAAAACCAGATGCTGATGATTATTTGCCTTATTTCAGAATGCAAGGTGTAACTGAATGGTAAAAAGATCTGTCGAGGTTCATTTACCCACAGAAATTAGGTGCAAATAGTCTGCAGTTTAGTTAATTCTGAAATGACACGACATCCAAGCCAGAGACTTGTTTATAATGGTATTGTTGCTTGGTGCAGGGAGTGTTGTGAAGTCTGTGAGCTGGGGGGGTGGACTGGGATAAATATGAAAATTGGTTGAATGCTCAGTGGGTTGTTTGGCTGCAAAATTTGTTATCTGAATTTTTTAATTGATTTCTCTAAAACCGGACTAAATTATGATAAAATCACTCATAAACTCATTTAATGTAAACTCGACTGCTCATAGATTAAGTAGATCTGCTACTTACTAAAAGTTGGATATCTTCTAAAATTAAAAAGAATGATTGATATTTTCATAAACGAATATAAAACTATATTTTGTCATACCATACAGTGTTGTATTAAGCTTGTGATTTTTATATATTTTATTGTGTCATTGGCTTTGCTTTGATATCATGGTATCATGGTACTTCTGATTGATTTTTTTATGTATGTGTGTAAACTAACTGTGCATCCCATCCGCGTATACCAAAACAGTTTGAAGAAGTAAAATGTTTTCTTCGAAGGGGAGAGGAGTTTAAACGTCTCTTTTTCTCAAGGAATGTGGTGACAGGAAAAGAACTCTCCTGGCTGCATCCTCAGAGAAGAGGCAGAAAACCCTCTGCTCACCTGTGGTGGAAAGGGGATGGACTTCCCCCCCCCAGTGATAGCTGAGAGTAAAAGAGGAGATATGTATTCAAAAGGAAAACAAATTGATGCCTTGATTTTCACTCTGCGTTGTAGAGAAAATGTATTTTGAAGTTTTTTTTAATGTAATATGCACATAATTGTGTATAAAGGTAAATTTATTTAGCTTATACTAAAGAAGGGCTAATGCATTACTGAGTGGTGTTTCTTATGTTTTTGTCATTCAGTGATGCTTCATTTTAGTGTGATCTTATTAAAAACATAATTGAAGAGTGAATAAAAGGTGATTTCTATTATAAAGTAATCAATATCATGTGGTGCGCAATGGTTGTTTCTTACATTTATGTTTACCAAAGCAAATCAATTTTTTATCTTACATTCAGTTTTGTCCATGCACCATGTGGCTAACTTAAGGACTTCCCTATTTTGTATGTGCATTATTTTTTATTTAGTTTACAATAACTGATTTTTATCATTTCAGTAAATGATGGATCGCAAAACCAGTTTTTGTTGTGATTTTTATTTGTTTTTGAAAGCTCACACTCATTCTCATTTTACTGTGTTTCTTTCAACATTTCTGCTCTCAAAATGTATTGTTTTTTATATATTTTTACTGATATTTTGAAATTATTTTGTATAATAGGAAAAAAATATTAACCAAGTGATAATAATGTATGTCTGCAACTAATTGATGCTTATTCAGATTTGGAGTTAGATACGCAGTATGAATTTTGTAAATGATTCC